>BLSH010370337.1:115124-125768 GCA_018402905.1 Glandirana rugosa | reverse complement strand
CCGACACTTCAGTAGAAGGAACGGGAAGTGATAATCACTTGAAGTAGAACCATTTAAACATATCATGGAACTCTAGAACACAAAGACCTTGACAAAGAGGTATTCGTAAGAATTATGTTTTCAACATGTTCGACCCTGAATTGGGAACCCACCAAGTCACCTATACGTCAACCGATTTCCTATCTAGGGTCTCACACCAACATTTACCCCAAGTGAGTCTCGTCTCTCGTCAGTGATCACCCCATGGTGTTCCGAGACATGACCCAGGACAAGATAAATTAGATAAATTGGATATACATTCACTATATTGATTTCCAAACGACCCGTTACATCAGACACCTCCAGGGATATCAACCCTATTACACACCTTTGTATCATCAGTAAAGAGACCTACATTGCCCAGCAAACCTTTAGTTATATCACTTACATATAGGTTAAATAGATTAAATAGAACAGGACCCAGTACAGAGCCTTGTGGTACCCCACTAGTGACTGCTCTCTGCTCTGAGTGAACCCCATTTACAACCACACTCTGGGATCTATCCTTTAGCCAACTGCATATCCACTGAACCACCCAAGGGTTAAGTCCCAGCTTGTACAACTTTTGTATTAAGAATGCTTATGGAGAAACAGTTCCAGAAACACAAGATCTCAAGGTACTATACAAATTTACCAAGATGAAGTTCACTAATAGTGAAGGGCAAGGAAGATGACTTCACAGCCAGAAAAGTTAAAAAGATTGTGAAATGGAACATTTCCAAATTGCAACAGACCAGCCACTGCAGCAGAAATACCACCAGCTGAAAAAGACTTGAACAATAATACAGAATCTCCAACCAGAAGTGAAAGAAGCTATTAAAATAGGTGTGGAAAGCAGGGAGTCAGGGACGCCATAATTACTTAGTGATCTACAGAGACATTTGAAAGCAAGAAACAATATCAGAAGAATGAAAGAACGAATTGATTGTTGAATTGGCCAAGAGAGGAGATCTCTTACACTATCTTTCATCCTTCACCACTAAGGTTTCAAGCAAATACAATGAAACTCAAAGACTAGTCAAGCCTTTACAATACTTAGAAAGAACTGCAGGACAGTGTATATCAGTGTTATAACCAGGATCTGGGTGTGAGAGTAATTCTCTCATTGCGGGAATAGTTCAGGGATTGTGAAAGATCTCGGGCAACTGGAAGCACATTGAGGAAAGGGACTGGTTAATGCCATTAACATGCCACCGCAAACGGTGGATGTGATCATATTGCACCTAACAGAGGGAATGGCTTAAAGGGGAATGGGCCTACTCTTTGTGTACTTTGTACTAGTACCATCAAAATACAGGATTAATACAAAAATAAACTCCTCAAAAAAATGATTGCATATGATTTTCTCTACAGAGAATATTGACAGGGAGTTTGTCCGAGCCTACCTTAAAACTGAACTCAGGCAAAAACAATAATGTAAACATGTTCCTCAATATCCACAAAAGAAACAAATCCTCAAAGTTATCGGACTCGATGTAAATGCGGCGGTTCCCCCTTCTGTCAGGCGGCATGACAGTGATTTACTGATCCCTGTGATCGGAATCAGTTAGATCTGTCATGCCCCTGCCATCCCTGCCCCCACACAATTAGAACACGCTGAGGGAACACAGTTAACCGCTTGATTGCCCCCTGCAGGTTAACCACTTCCGTGCCAATTACATTTATACAGTAATCAGTGGCTATTTTTAGATCTGATCACTGTATAAATGTCAATGGTCCCAAAAAAGCATCAAAAGTGTCCATCGCAATATCGCAGTGCCGATAAAAATCGCAGATCGCCGCCATTACCAGTAAAAAAAATAATAATAAAAATGCCATAAATTAATTCTCATGGTTTGTAAACGCGATAACTTTTGTGCAAACCAATCAATAAATGCATATTGCGATTTTATTTACCAAAAATATGTAGAAGAATACATTTTGGTCTAAACTGGTGAATAAATCTGTTTCTTATCATTTTTTTTTTTTGATATATATTATAGCAAAAAGTAAAAAATATTGTGTTTTTTCAAAATTGTTGCTGTTTTTTGGTTTATAACGCAAAAAATAAAAACTACAGAGGTGATCAAATACCACCAAAAGAAAGCTCTATTTGTGATAAAAAAAGGACGCCAATTTTGTTTGGGTAGAACGTCGCACGACCACGCAATTGTCAGTTAAAGCGATGCAGTGCCGAATCGCAAAAAGTGCTCTGGTCAGAAAAAGCGTTGAAGATTGCTTAGCCACCTGCAGCTGTTGAGACAGTAGAGACTTATGTCAAGAGTATGCAACATTCAATAAAGTGTACAGAGTGCATGGGTCAAAGCTCACTACTGTATACAGTGCAAGTCAGTACTTTCCAGTGTATACAGTGGAGTGGCCAGGGGAGACCTCAGGGGTCTAATAGAACCCTGATGTCTCAGTTAACAGAACCTGTACAGTACACTATCACATAAGATTATGTTCCTTGCTCCTGGATATATTTACGCAAGAACATAAACGCATGCGGCAGGTGCACCTACATACAAAAACACTCTAGGGTTGCATCGATACCGTTCTTTTTACCAGCGAGTACGAGTACCTATACTTTCTGTCAAGTACTCGCTGATACCGAGTGCCGATACCGAGTGCCGATACTTTGCACTGCAAAGAATCACATGCGATTTGAACAGGAATGCAGTGCGATTCCTGTCTGAATCGCATTTGATTTCCCCCACTGCTCATGTGTGTGTGTAAATTCATAAAAAAGGGATTACAGCGCCATCTAGTCAGGGTAAACAATGTTAGAACTCACAGTACATATCTGGTAGCAAATCAGGGCTACTGGAAGTGCTCACAGGGCTGGAGGAGAAGTTCTAGGACCCTGTGGGTATAGGGTGAAAGTGATGTCAGCTTGCGAGCGGACCGCCTCTACATCTCCTCCAGCAGCACTGATTTGCTACCAGGTATGTACTGTGAGTTCTAACATTATTTAACCTGACTAGATGGTGCTTTAATCCCTTTGTACACACACACAGGAGCAGTGAGGGAAATCACATGCGACTCAGACAGAAATCACGCCGCATTCCTGTTTAAATCGCATGCGATCCTTTCAAGTGCGATTTGCACTCATTCGTTATGTATTGACGCAAATCGCACCGCAAAGTATCAGTTTCGGTACCGATACTCACTTAAATGCTTGGTATCGGTGCATCCCTAGTTAACAATCTTTAAAGGTTTTTAAAGCATCACCTATGGACAATTTTGGGTGCCAACTTTTATCGTTGTTCCACAGGCACACACAATTTTAAGGCTTCACATGTTTAGTATCAATTTACTCCTCACAACCTCATCTTTTATATCTAAATACAATTTTGGACAATATTTTTAGGTTGATTTACTAAAGGCCAACATAGTGTGCGCTGCAAGTGCTGATTTCTATCATCCAATCATGTGCAAGTAAAAATGCTGTTTTTTTTTATTTCCTTGCATGTGATTGGGTATTCTTTGCAAAGTGTAGCTTTACCTCAATTTCTAAACTATGGAGCAACTGCACTTGCTGTGCACAGTATATTTGCCTTTTGTGCACACCAACCCCATTGTGTTTGTGTGCACTAAATTGAACATTAGTGTAATATTCGTTTGATAAACATGTGAGCTAATGTGACAAAAATATTGAAACTACCGCCATTATTATTGTTTGGAGTCTCTGCTTTCAGATAACATACTTCCCAACTTTTGGAGATGGGAATGAGAGACACCTATTAGAAAAAGTATGCAGGTGTAGGACACGCCCCCTATCACACCTCCTTACAGGAGAATTATACAAAAATTGGTTAGTTAAACCCACAAGTGCTTTTTTTAGCACTATTATCCCTTTATATTGGCTTTTGAAATTTACAAATGCAGCAGTTTAGAAATTGCATGAAAGGTTTAGCACTGGGAAACACTTTTTGAAAGATAAAAAGAACATTTTATATATAACTATATAGATCAGACCAAACTGAGGGACAAATGAGGAGGAAAGAGGGACAGAGGGACATTCTTCCAAATCAGGGACAGTCCCTCGAAATCAGAGACAGTTGGGAGCTAATATGCAATATGTGGGGTTTTAACTAACAATTAGGCCCAAATGTGCATTTTAACATGTGTTCAAACCTGAAAAAAATGGCTCTGGTTGAACGGTCGCTAATCGGTGATGTGAAAGTACACAGTGGAGCTGCACACTGATAAGATCGCCCAGCAAGTCTTTATTTAGCCATAAGCTTGCTTCCTTTACATTCCCAGCCTATCGGCCATGCTCCTCTGACACTGCATTTTACCCTGATTTATTTGTAGAAGTGAGTGCAGCAAGGAGAGGGAGGATCTTTCTGTACAAATACAAGCTAAATCCAGATATGGAATGCACAAATAAACCCTGCATGTGACAGCAAGTAACACACAAAAACACAAATTGACACTGCACTTGCGTGATTTGTTTTTTCTGTTTGTGGACTTTTAGAACTAACTGTACAGTAGCCCTTAGCTTGAATATGTTGGAATTCCCTAATGGTTACATCATAGGACTTAAACCTCTGTGGGATAACCTGAATTAGAATGTGTCCTTTATAAAGATGTAATTACATTCCTGCATAAATGCAGGGTATGACTTTAACGTTATTGGAATTTTAACAATATACAGTATGAGTTATTTCTATTACAATTGTATTGTAATTTTCTTTTTCATATGTAGGAATATTTGTTTTGGCTTATTCAATTTATGCCGATCGGCAAAGCGAGTTTGCCCAGGTGCTTTGTACATTTGTGTTTTTGTGTGTGTTGCTTGCTTCGGCTCCATCAGTCACATGCAGGGTTTATTTGTGCATTCCATTTGTTTTATTTGATTTTAATTTGTGTTCCTATGTAAAGATCTCCCTCTTAGGGCCGGTTCACTCTGCTGCGAGCACTATTGCGGATTTAAGCCATTGCGATATCTTAAAATTGCAAGTCATCTGCAATAATATAGTGTTCCATCAGGGCCTTTCACATCAATGTGTTGCAAATCTAATCAGTTTAAAAAAGAGTCCTGTGCGAGTTTGATCCATGTGCGATGATGTGCGTTGTGAATTCAGCTCTATAGATTACAATAGAACATGGATTGAAAATGAAATCTCCCATTCACATCACTGCGATAGTTTCCCCCTCCAGCTCCTCCCCTCCTCTCCTCTTAACTTCCCCCCTCTTCCCCTCACTGCTTCACTTCCTGTTCCTTGCCCATGTGCTTAGTTGTGGTGCTTAGTTGTGGTCAGTTTGCATGCCAACATGCCTGGCAGACGCAGGAAGACTGGGGTGGACTATGAGGACCTCATACGGCTGCTGCGACAGAGGCAGTACCTTTGGGACAGCCGGGACCCGTAGCACAAGGACTCTTCAAAAAAGAGCAGAGGATGGCACAAAATTGTGCTCATCCTCTTTTCTGAGTGGGACAGCCTTACTTCCACTGTACAGAAAGACCTGTGTAAGTATAACTGCCCCTCTGTGTGAAAGCAGAGGTTAGGGTTAGGGTTAGTTGAGTTAGTTAGCTGAGTTAGTGTTATGGTTAGGGTTAGCTGGGATAGGGTTAAGGTTAGCTGGGTCAGTGTTAGGGTTAGCTGGGTTAGGGTTAAGCTGGGTTAGGGTTAGCTGGGTCAGTGTTAGGGTTAGGGTTAGCTGGGTTAGGGTTAGCTGGGTTAGTGTTAGGGTTAGCTGGGTTAGGGTTAGCTGGGTCAGTGTTAGGGTTAGGGTTAGCTGGGTTAGTGTTAGGGTTAACTGGGTTAGGGTTATGGTATACGAATATCTATATGTACACAAATACACACACACTACTAAATGATACAATATTAACACTCATGTGAACAGTAGCAAGCATGACAGCATTCCGTATGTTCCGAAAAGAACAGTTTTATATTTTTAAGCCTCAATTGCATCTAGCTGCCAGGATATTTGCCCATTTGCTGACATAAAATGTGAAATCCTGGCAAACATTTTCCCCAATGTAGTTTCCATGGGTTCTGATCCATGTTGGCTCTTCAAGGTCATGCATCAAAGAATCCTCAAATATGTACTCATCTCGATCACGAACAAAATTGTGCAATGCACATGCTGCTTGCACTGCACCAATGGCATGCTCTGTACTCAGGCAGGTAAGTGAGTGCAGGAAACGCCACTTATTGGCAAGTATGCCAAAAGCACATTCCACTACTGTACGAATTTCCCGAATACTACATCCCATTCCTTCTCCCATTCCCTCAGTGATTGACCCCATTCCTACTGTGATTTCCCCCCCTCTTCATAACATACCTCCACTCTTCAGGCCCCTTCATAACACACCTCCACTCCCCCCACCACTTCCCAATTCTCCCTAAAGAACAGACCACCCAAGCTGTACATTCCACAGCCTTCTACATCAACCCAACCCCCTACTAGTAACCATGTATATCCCTCAGTGTCCACATCCATCTCTCCAATGACCTCAAAAATGTCTGCAATGGCTCAGCTTTACTTTTCAAATGCTCCAGTGCCCCCAGTGCCCTCCAATTTTCGTCCAGTGGCCTCTACCACCGTTTTCCATGACTATGTCTCAGTTGGCTTCGACAATGTCTCCATTGGCCTTGAATGTGCCTGTAATGCATCCTCAATATGGCCCCCACAGCAGTCAACCTCCATTTTCAATTATATATTGTGTGCACCCTTACCGCAATACTCAGAGATCCCAGGGCCGAGATCTAATGTTGATGTCACCGCACATTACCATGATCAAAAGATCACAGATGATGGTTCACAAACTTTTTATAATCTTTAAGATTTCCCAGTGAACACCATTCTTTTATTATGCCTGTGGTAAGTTATCTTGTTAATGTTATTTTGTTGATTCTCAGTGAGAATGTTTGAAGCTTCCATTGCATAATTTAATTTTCTCAAAAAATTTTGAAAATAAAAAAATATTCCATAATATACTTAGAAATGTTTTCTGTTTACATGGCCATGGGTACTATGGGCAAAATATGTAATATAGTATATTATCTAAAAAAAGTTACCTTAAGGTGACTAATAATCTCTCAGCTGGCTCCACACTCTTCTGGGAATGTTGGTGTTCTGATGCTGCAAATTGCTGTCGATCAGTTGAAGCAATTTGCTGAAACTGAAAATAATATATACACAGAAAAGAAGTAAGATTACATAGATAGGAAAAGAGCCATCAGATGATGAACTGGGGTGAAAAGGGTGGAGAGTTAGAATGTGAGGTGAGGGATGTCTGGTGAGTGATAGAGGGGGAGGGATAGAGGGGGAGTGATAGAGTGGGAGGGATAGAGGGCTAGGGGTAGAGGGGTAGGGATAGAGGGGGGATAAAGGGGGAGGGATAGAGGGATGTGGGGTGAGGGATAGAGGGGGTGAGGGATGTGGAGTCAGGGAGTGGTGTAGGGTGAGGGAGGGGTGGAGGAATGGGGAGGAAGTAGAAATTTCACATAATTACTCACCACTGACATATGAGTGTAGTTAAAAAATGTCTCTTCATGTGCATGTAGATCATTATAGATGATGCTGAACTGGCCTCTCTGCTTCCTATTTGCAATTACAGGGTGGACCCAGTATCTTCTACTTGTCTGCATCATCCTCCTCCTCATCCTGTTTTTTTTTTCTTTTTTATCAGGACTGCTGCCATAACCAAGCGCAATGAATGGTGATACATGCTGAAAAACACACAATATTCCACGCTGCACTCTCCACGCTCCTCCCTACACACTACACATAAACCAGGAAAAAAACAGGAAGTTATACATCTATTTTGATGTCAGCATAAACACTGGGTTCTATTGGCCAGACATAAAATCGCAATCCCCTCCCAATTTAACAACCAATTCGCAATATTTGCAGTAGTTTCACACGCATGAAGAATTCGCGCTTGTCACAAAAAACACTGCAATCTTATTCAATTTGCACTAAATTCGCACCACAGCAGTGTGAACTGGCCCTTATGTCTGCTCTCATCTCTATGAACAAGCCAAATCAGAATGTGTTGTTTGCTTTGGCTCTTTCAGTCACATGCAGGGTTTATTTGTACATTTCATTGGTTTTTAATTGATTTCAACTTGTGTTTGTATACATAGTTCTCCCCCTTCTGGCTACCCTCATCTCTATGAATAAGCCAAATCCTGGTGAAAAGTGTCAGAGGGGCATGGCTGGCAGGTGGGGAAGCGGGCTTTGGGCCAAATGACGACTTCCTGGGTGGTATTATTAGTTTGCTGCTTCACTGTGCACTTGTGGTAATTTTTTTGGGACCCGCACTTGACACATCAGTGGACTTTTGAGAAAAGCTGACATTTTTAAGATTTTTCAGTGCAGCAGTCAGGAGTAGGTAGTGTACAACTACACAGTATGTAGCATACGACATTGCATATACAGTGTAGCCATTAGGACTATGTAGCATATATAGAGCAGAACTATGAAAGGTTGCCTAACTGCCTAATAGAAATATATAGAAGGCAGAACCATTCCAGTGCTGTGGGCGTTCAAATATTTAGGTATTCATAACAAGGAGTATAAAAAAAAAAAAACTTTCACTCACCTTTCTAGCTGTAGGAAACATAGAGTCATTTATCCACAAAGTTTGCAGCAAAAATGCCTTCATGTTATCTTCATTTGCTTACAGTAGCTTAACTCCTTTTGCCAGCAATAACTTGGTAGCCTATTCACCTCTTAATCTCTCATATATACACAGAGTAGGTGCACATGAAGAGGGTCGAGAGAAAAGTGCTGAGTGTCAAATGACTTTACTGTCTTTCTTTTCAAATCTGAGAATGAATTGTATTCACTTCTTGTTAAGAATATGTAAAAATATGAATGCCCATAGCCTGGTTGCACTTCCACTTTAAAGCCCACTTGGGGACATGTACTATAACTTTTTACCCCAAGACACCAAAACATGATTACGGGAGGAAATGGTGTCACTGGCGCAAGAAGGTACAATGCCAACAGAGGTGCTATCCTTTCCCCACTCCATTAACAGAACTTTTTCTAGCAGCTGCGCCCCAAAAAAGACAATTCAAGTGCAAAGGACTAGTCACCAGTATTACTTGTAGTCTCCCTGCAACTGTTCTTTCTCAAATTGTTGACTTACCATGCCTTGTTCTGCACTGTGACTGTTTGGAAGGGGCCATCTTGGTAGAGGCAGATCTTTACTGCCTCATGTCAAACCTCCAGCAAGGAAAATAGTGGGCAGCACTAGTGACATCATCAGTAGTGACATCACCAAACCTCACTCCAAATTACCTGACACTAGCTGTCAGATGCCGCACTCTGAAGATATACAGCTATGAGACGGTAGGCACAGTAGTCCCTAGGCACACTCACGTACCAGGAAATGCATTCTTTCTTTCAGGAGGAATTCCAGACAAAAGATGCATTTTATAGGGTACTGCTAAGGCACAATTGCTATTCCTAAATGTCCCATATAACATGGCAAATATTCATTTTGGATTTAGCTTTACTTTAAAATCTGCTGGAGATGAGTTTTAAATTTCCCAACAGTAATTGTAAAACTTGGTTTGGGGCAAAATGAATGGAGCCTGTAAAAAGGGTGTCATCATGCACGTGCCATGTACCAGCAATATCTTTAAATAAAGTCCTGATTTTATACAGGCTAAACCCTCTGTTTATCACAGCTATCTGCATTTAGTAAACAGTGTGATTGTCTCTGCTAAAAATCTTTATACATGCTCAACCTTATGTTCTGAAATAATTCTGTCGCACATGGATAAAATTGGTTACAAAAGAATTTTTGTTTGCATGAGAACTGCAAGATTTCCACACTGTGATGAACATCTGCAATTACAGTTATATTTTCAGACAAGTTTGACAATGGCAGAAATTACAGATTTTAGCAGATGTTTTTATTGCACACAACAGCTCTTCAAACATTTATTATGCGTGCAGAAAAAAAAGTTATTTTGAATCTAAATAGAGCAGACTGGAGCTGTGTCTATTCTGGAAATGTTACAAAATGTGTCAATAACACTGAACCAAATTCTCAACCCTGGTGCGATGTTTAACATTATTTCTGAATAACTGATTTGCCTGAAATTAGGATCTCTTGTGGAGTCCTAATTTGTGCAATTCTTATTTCAACTTTCTGTGCTTCTATTCTTTATGAAATGTGAGCTTTGTGGTGTGGAAACAAACCATTGAATATATCACCACTAGTTTCTTTATATTTTCATACAGAGCATAACTTATAGGTTTATTCAATAAAGCAAAGGGCAATGATCACATGCAATTACAGTAACCCAGAGTTAATCAATCACACTAACATCAGGTTGCTTGTGTCATATCAAAGAAAAAAATAAATCTGATTGCTCATTTTGGGTCCTGGGCACAGTTATTTGCCTGATTGAATATATATTATGCATCAGTTCTAGAAAGAAAAAAATTGAAAGCACATCTCGAGTCCCCCCACACACACACACACACACACACGTGCGCTTTCTAAAGCCCCTCTTGCTGAGCTCTACACGAAAGTTAAAAAAAGAAAGATCTTGACTACGTATTATATATAAGTTAATCCGTTTATTGACACGGGTCCTGGGTTTTACTCGTTAGTCTAAATAAAAAAAGAAACTATACTGTGTTCGT
>BLSH010370337.1:83925-115114 GCA_018402905.1 Glandirana rugosa | reverse complement strand
GGTGTGTTGAAGGTGAGTGACACACACACACGCACACACACACGCGCGCGCTTTCTAAAGCCCCTCTTCCCCAGATGTCATTTTTTTTTATACATCATATACACCCACCAGCCACTTTATTAGATACACTTGTTCAATTGCTTGGTAACACAAATTGCTAATCAGCCAATCACATGGCGGCAACTCAGTGCATTTAGCCATCTAGACATGGTGAAAATGACTTGCTGAAGTTCAAACCAAGCATCAGATTGGGGAAGAAAGAGGATTTAAGTGACTTTGAACGTGGCATGGTTCTTGGTGCCAGATGGGCTGGTCTGAGTATTTGAAAAAACTGCTGATCTACTGGGAATTTCACACACAACCATCTCTAGGGTTTACAGAGAATGGTCTGAAAAAGATAAAATATCCAGTGAGTGGAAGTTGTGTGGACAAAAATGCCTTGTTCATGTCAGAGGTCAGAGGAGAATGGGCAGACTGGTTTGAGATGATAGAAAGGCAACAGTAACTCAAATAACCACTTGTTACAACCAAAGTATGCAGAATATCATCTCTGAACACACAACACATCGAACCTTGAAGCAGACGGGCTACAGCAGCAGAAGACCACACTGGGTGCCACTCCTGTCAGCTAAGAATAGGCAACTGAGGCTACAATTCGCACAGACTCTGCAAAAGTTAACAATAGAAGAATGGAAAAATGTTGCCTGGTCTGATGAGTCTCGATTTCAGCTGCGACATTCAGATGGTAGGGTCAGAATTTGGCCTAAACAGCATGAAAGCTTGGATCCATCCTGCCTTGTATAAACGATTCAGGCTGGTGGTGGTGTAATGGTGAGAGGATATTTTCTTGGCACACTTTGGGCCCCTAAATACCAACTGAGCGTTGTTTAAACCCCACGGTCTACCTGAGTATTGTTGCTGACCATGTCCAGCCCTTTATAACTACAGTGCCCCCATCTTCTGATGGCTACTTCCAGCAGGATAATGCACCATGTCACAAAGCTCAAATCATCTCAAACTGGTTTCTTGAACATGACAATGATGTCACTGTACTGCAATAGTTTTCACAGTCACCAGATCTCAATCCAATGGAGCACCTTTGGGGTGTGGTGGAATGGTAGATTTGCATCATGTATGTGCAGCCGATAAATCTGCAGCAACTATGTGATGCTATCATGTCACTATGGACCAAAATCTCTGAGGAATTTTTCCAACACCTTGTTGAATCTATACCACAAAGAATTAAAGCAGTTCTGAAGGCAAAAGGGGGTCCAAACCCAGTACTAGCAAGGTGCATCTAAAAAAGTGGCCGGTGAGTGTATATTCCTTTTTTTTTGCCGGGCCCAATAACATCCTCTTCTTTTTCGGCACCAATGGCAAACAGTTGTTTGTCTTCCTCTTGGACTGGCACTCAATGTACTGTAATGATAGATGAGTGCCATTCAGTCCAGGATTACTGTGAGTCCAAGCTTTGTGATGGTGCTGCCCCAGCATGTGACAGCTTGGGTTAACAGGAAAAGGATTGGATGCCAATGACTGCTTTTAACCAAGACAACTGGCATCATCTTGCTTTAGTAAAGTAGCATTGTGGGCGGAAGCTCCAGATTGAATGTGAGTATTGAAGTAAAACTTCTGATATTTAGATTTTTTATAACGTAAATAGATGCAAAGCAGCTTTAAAAAAAGAAAATAAATTCTTGGGGCGTCACAGTAATTGCAGAGCACAACAGTTCCTTTGAAACTATAGTTGAAAAGTGGGTATTATTTTATTAAAGGGGCTGTTTGGTAGATGTTCATATATTTTCTTTATAATTGGTCAAGGCTAAAAAATGTAATTGTATTTTTTTCCAAGTTTAACATGTTACATCTGAATATTTTTATTTCAAGACAGAATATTGCAGTAAAAGCTCTTTTTCTATGTGTACAGATGCAAGGCAGCTTTAGAAAAGAAGGTTCAGCTTTAACAGCAGAGTTTTTTGTTTCTTAAACTAAAACATTGATCATTAATAGTTTTATTTCAGTACAGAAGTGGGATCTCCAGGCTCTGTTGCACATTTTCCTGTGTATCCTTACCTGCTTTGCTGTAAAAAGAAAAACTACTACAGAGGTCAATTGCAATTTTACACATAACAAAGAATGTGTCCGAGAAATGAATAAGGCCCTCCTCCCCTAGGATGCTCCATTTAGACAGGATCCTGCAGCAAAACTGAAGTCAAACAGCTTTAATTGTGCACTTTAAAAATCTCATAGGAGATGTGCCAAGAGATCCACCTGTGCTCTGTATGTTAAGTGTTCATTTGTAAAAATGTATTTTTTTAAGTCATAGTAAAAAATAAGATATACATATTCAGTTTAATAACTTACAAACTAAAACTAAAAGTGATCTCATCAAAAATGAGTAGACATTTTCCCTCAACTTGATTTGGGTATTTGAAATGAATTTAGCCTAATATAGTGCAAATCCTCATATTGTGCAAGACTATCCCTTAGTCCGGTCCTCTCCAGCACTGACCCCTGATCCACGCTCTTTGTCTCTGCTCCCTTTGCTGCTACCTACATCTTTCAGGTCCAGCACCTTCCCTTTCAGGCCATTGGGTGACAACTGATAATGTAACTCCTGCGCATGTGTGTTGGAATTATATCACCTTGGCAGTTGGCAACTTGGCACCCACCTCAACTCTCTGCATCCTACAGATACTGGCCGTGGGCTGGGAGTGCATACTGCACTGCATATACACCATAGACAGTGTACACAAAAATATTAATAGAAGAAATGCAAAGAGGGTGTTTTTTTTGTAAGAGGCTTGGAAATAACAATTGGCAGGCTCGATAAACCAAGGTTTTAGTAAACCTAAACTTAAGCCTAGTACACATGGGCCAAATGTCGGGTGGTATAGGGCAGTTCGATAGAAACCGGCTGATATTCAGTATGTGTGCACTGTGGCCAGTCCAACAGAAGCCGGCTGTTTGGTCGGCTTCTGTCGAGGGGTCATGACCGCAAAGGGTCTGCCGATCGGCTCCAGATTAGTGTGTTCTGGCAGGTGAGCCATTCCCCCAGTCTGAACAGCAGGGGAGATCGCTGTACTAACATTGCATAGGTAGTACAGTAGTTCCAACCTGAGTTGTCAGTTTTTTTTATTTCAGCCCGCAGGGTTGAATGAAAAAAAATTAGTAGTGTGTACCAGGCTTTAGAGATGAAACCCATTAAAACCTATAGAGGGCAAATCTTGTTAAATTCTGGCCATTTTTAGAATGGCTGTTTTAGAAAAAAGCACAGGAAGCTGGGCACTGCCTTCAGGAACATGTACCAATGCAGTGGGGAGAGTGTGAACATACACAAATCCTTTATATAACATGCCAGGGGGGTGCCAGTACAATTTTCACAGACAGTTCAGCAGCAACAGCATACATTGGAAGAACATACTTGGCTGTGCAATTGATTTTTTTTCTATTACAAATAGCTTGGCTTACAGTAGCAGCAACCCAGTCTGATTCATTTCAGTTTAATAATAGACCTGCTTTGACCAGCAGATAGAATTGGCCAGTAGTACACTGAGATTGTACCTGTTCTTCCTAAAGCAAAACTGTTTTGACACATTTAGAAGTGTTATTTTTATTTGTTTTAGTTTTAGTCGACTAAAATAGTGTTCATTTAGTCGATTAAAATATGACTAAAACTAAAACAATTCGGATGACTAAAATACGACCAAAACTAAAATTGCATTTTACTCAAAAGACTAAAATGCGACTAAAACTAAAATGCCATTTTAGTCAAAAGTAAAACTAAACTGAAATGTGTTGTCAAAATTAACACTGCACTACAACATATGAATAAGTAGGGGGCATCTACTAAGCTGCTAAAAGAAAAAAAATGTTTCTTAATATTTAATGTTGGTAATATATTCAGGTAACATGTGTAATGGCATTACAGCCAATAGAGTTTGCAGTTTTTTGTTTTTTTTATATTTTAAAGTTGCATTATATTATATATTGCAACAGCTAAATCTGTGTCTGTAGTTTGTATTCGAACCTTAATACTATAAATAGCAACATGTTATTACATTTTTACACCAGGAGTATATCATATAGTCAACTAAAATAAGACTAAAACTAAAACAGTTCAGATGACTAAAATATGACTAAAACTAAAATGACATTTTAGTCAAAAGACTATGACTAAAACTAAATTGAAATTTGTTGTCAAAATCAACACTGTAATTTAGAGACTGCAGAAGTCACAGCAATGTAAAATCAGCCAGCAATAGGACATTTTAATAAGGAAGAATTGGCCAGCAGCAGGACAATTTTAAATAAGCCAGACTAGGCCCAAATTTACTATAAACAAAGAGCACAGGCTGGGGAATTACTACAAGATTTAAGACATGACAAATAAAGCAATGTAAAATAGGCCAGTCGCAAGACAGTTTTAACCAGGGATAATAGGCTTAACTGGTGTAGGTCCAACATTTCTTTCATCTGTGGGGATAGGTTAGTGCAGTGAATGTAAGTGATATAACATGCAGTGATTTAGGTTCACATTATTCTTGCATGCTTGCATTTCTTTTCTCTTTCAAAAGAACCAATGACATGCTGGAAACAAAAGGCATCTCCAAGAACAGATGAATACTCTGCTTCATGCACCCCAAAAAAGGTTCTGACAACATAGAACGGAAACGCAGGACCCCTCCCCGCAAAAAAAAGAAAAGAATAAGGCCCTATCAACATAAAAATATATACCCTAAAAATAAATAGAAACCCCAAAATAAAAGCTAAAAGTGATCACTGACCTCAATAGCAAAAAAAATGAAAGACAAAAAAGCCCCTAATAACATGAATAATAAAAACAAAAAAGGTTGAAACAGGGTTGTTTGCCCAAAGAGATAGCAATCAGAGATTAATAAAGTTTCCTGACTGATCCTAATCTCTTCCTATGCAGTTTGTCATCTTTCCTTACAACAGCTTCCAATTCACTGGCATTATGGCTGCTCTGTGCCCGTCTTTATTAGTGCGGGGGCCGGCTTATCCAAAAGCCCATTTGTTGGCCCTGCTAAGCCTGCTGGCCATAGTTCAAAGGCCATACAGTGCAATATGGTTAAAAATATATATTTTGGGCAAATCATACATAAATTCACAGGGTCCGCAAATCTCAAAGCTGCAAGATTTGTCTCAAATCTATTGTAGGTGTAAACCCAAAAGTTTACATCCTGAGCCAAAAGTCTTCTGTGTGCTGCCCACACCTGTGCAGCAGCTTCCCATAGACTACTATGAAGCTGTGCCCCAAGGCAAGAGATATATGGGAGTTAGCCCTTATAGAAGTCAATGTGAAGCTAGCCTACGGGACGTTACTATTCAGGAGCAGCCAGCACACAGAAGACTTTTGGCTCAGAATGTAAAACAAATGCTGGAGGACACTGTAGTTTGAGATGCATATTAATCTGGATGTTTGGGGGAGTTTAGGTTAAGAAAGGAGGGAAAAAATGCACTGTGTTTAAAAATGAATTTATTCTTTAAGATAAGTAGGGAAAAACCCCCCCCCCCCCCCCCCATAAAAAAAGATTTACCTCCAACTTAACACACAGTTGTTAGAATAATAAGATTATACAGAGCTACTAACTGTTTTAGGCGTTATTTTTGTTCTGTAAATAATAGTCTCTTTCTCAGAAAATAGGGAAAAAATATTACAATTCTTAACTGTTACTTTGAATTTAAAAAGTTTATCATTTAGGTAAGATTAATGCACAACTTTTCAAAATTTCAAACACTGCTGTTAAAATGTTAGTTCACCTTTATGGAAAAAAATTAAAAGGTGAACCCCCCTCCCCACTGCACTTACCACTATGGGTGATGAGCTGTCAGTGCCCATGCAGCCAGTCCAGTAGTCTGGGGATTTGAAATCCTAACTCTTCTCACTCTCCTCTGTGCAGTGATGGACCAGAGCAATTCCGATTGGTCAATGCCATTTCAGAGCACTACTCTGATCTGCCCCAGAAGCACTGCACAGAGAAGAGGGAGAAGAGTGGTGATTTTAAATGCTTGGACTGCTGGACCAGCTGCTTGGGCACTGACAGCTCAGCATCACCAGAGGTCAGCACTGCGGGAAATGAGGGGTGGGGAGGGTATATGGTGTTAGCTCACCTTTTAATTTTCTATGTAAAGGTAACATTTTAAATAGAAATATATATTATTTTGGTAAAAATTGGACTATATCTGAGTCAATCATAGTATTTTTATAAGAACATAGAAGGGCATATTTACAAATCAGTGAATTTGACATTCACCAAAAGTTTACTGCATGTGAATCAAGTACTGTAAGTTAAAAGTATATTAACCAAAACCATTAACCCGGTGAGAGGGAGGACCACACCCTATCAAAGAGGGAAGGGAAACCTCTAAAGCCATGGATTATCAAGAGATATACAGTATGTAAATATTGCTTGTGTTTGTCCATAGTTTGCAATGTGGAGTTGTGTTCATACCATGGAGACACCCATCTCTCATACCCCTCTGCATTTGATTTGAGGAATCTGCCATTCCCCCCCCCTCTTCTAAGAGTGTGATATCTGGATTGAGGCTGACAAGGTGTGTTTTTTGTCATGTGTATATACACTTTTAAATCAGTGCAGTTTGATAATGCATGGCTTTATTTATGCTTTTGTAGCTTAGTATTGTCATTGGCCTTACAGATTTATGTTTATGTAATATCCACATTGCCTTTACCTAATATCTTGGAAGCTCAAGTCCCACTTCTATGACTATTCATTTTCATATGGACAAAATGGGGGGGCTTTATGTCATTACCACTGAGGTCTTTCTGACAGTCTGATCTATAGGTTCCCTGTATGATTGCTTGTGCTTGGGATTATGGTTTAGGGGCCCCCTGATGTTTGATACTGTCCCCCCATAAATGCCCTTCAACTCTCTGTTTTTCCTTCCTCTCGTGCCCTTCCCTCCTTTTTTTGTCTTCCCTGATTAAATTTGATGATTTATCTGCATTGATACATCATTCATGGTTTTGTAAGTGTTTTTGTCAAGTGTTTTTTTATCTTTTGCAGTGTCCATTGTTCAGCGAAACACTTTGATTTTACACACTTACACTGTCCATTATGGACTGTCCAATACTTCACTGGTTTTATACTTTATGATTTTATCTAGATGGCACTTTATTTTTTTAATATGATATAATAAAATGATGATTTTATATATCTTAATTATTA
Organism: Glandirana rugosa; assembly: GCA_018402905.1. Classification (NCBI taxonomy): domain Eukaryota; kingdom Metazoa; phylum Chordata; class Amphibia; order Anura; family Ranidae; genus Glandirana; species Glandirana rugosa. The sequence goes on along the minus strand of BLSH010370337.1, from coordinate 107,900 downwards.
TTTTTTTCCTCGTTTATTGGCACATTCAAATGTCCCCGTCCCCTGTGGATGGTGAGGTTCCCCATCCCTCTTTGATAGGGTGTGATCCTACTCTCACAGGGTTAATGGTTTTGGTTGATATACTTTTTAGTGGGATGTGCCACTAACCTTTGTCTGGCTCACATTTATATTTGTATTCATTAATACTGTAAGTTAAGACACATGCACCAGGAAGACACATCTGCAGTGAATGTTTGGTGAATGTCATATTCACTGCTTTACAAACAAGTGCCCCTTTATGTTCCTCTAAAATACTCACGTGGTTGCCTATAAATGTTTAATTACTATAAACACCTACATGATACACAATGTGCATCAAGCAGGCCATAGAATTCTTTAAACAAAATAATACAAATTTTATACACAATAGCATTGCTTGAATTTTTGCAAAGTTTCGCATCAATCCTATCTAAATTAAAGATTTTTAATTCAAAGTAGCAGTTATATACTGTGTATAAAGTGTATATTTGCGCTAACTCAAATCAAAAACAATTAACCACAGGTACTGCTGCTCAAACATAGCCTGAATACTCAGCTACAAACATATCTAAACAAAATTAAGTGCGCATCCCAATATGGATACAAGTACAAAAGAGTGAAAAATATTGTGAAATACAAATCAATATGTTATCATAACACATTGTTTAAAAATTATATATAAAAAGTATCAATTAAAAAGTTCATCCAGTGTTCGGAAGATCTCAGAGACATGGATCATCTTGTTCCTCGCTATCCTCGATATTATAGGGTGAAAGGAAGATACTTCATAGTGTAGTATTTTCAGGATAATTTGTTAAAAATGAGTATCACTTACATTCAAAAACATGGCAGTGAGTTGAATTTTGTACAGCCTCCGGTCCCAGTCGATGCCTTGTATGGGGAAACGCGTCGGACGGAGCATCATTCTTTGACATCGCCACACATCAGTCTGTTGACTAGAGCCACGTCTGTATGAAATTCTATTATCTGCCATGTTTTTGAATGTAAGTGATACTAATTTTAAATAAATTATCCTGAAAATACTACACTATGAAGCCTCTTCCTTTTACCCTATAATATCGGGGATAATGAGGAACAAGATGATCCGTGCCTCTGAGACCTTCTGCTAATGGGAAACAGCCCGCTGCACTAAAGAGGAATCTTCACCCGGAGAAGTCTGAGGAGGAGACTATCCCAGTCAGTTGTTATCTGCATGAGTGTGTATGATCTCTATCATTTGAAATCCAACATTTCTGGTCAGCGGCGCTGATTGTTTGCGACAAGGAGCACCGGGTGAACACATTGAGCCACATATTATATCTTGCACTTTTATGAGCACTGAATGGCCTTTTTAATTGATACTTTTTATATATATTTTTGAAACAATGTGTGTTATGATAACATATTGATTGTATTTCACAATATTTTTCACTCTTTTGTACTTGTATCCATATTGGGATGCATGTTGAATTTTGTTTAGAACAATGATGTACTGTTTTCCCCATTTTCCAACAAACCATTATTTACAGAACAAAAATATGAATATACCCAATAGAGTTTTTGTACTTTTTTCTTTCAGGTAGGTAGATATTAATATTAAGCACGAGAATTGAATATTTACCATGTGTAGCCAGCAGATGGAGCTTGATAGTCTTTTGACAAAAATGTTTCTGCAGTTCCTTGTGTTTAGAACACATTCACAGCACAATGAGTCATGGAAGGGACACATCTTTTTCCTATGGTGGCAAACCACCTTGTATGTATATTTTGTATATGACTGTATTATGCCAAACATTACGAATTGAATTGCTTTCATGTATATCATTTTTAGTCAGCTTTCTAAGAGGCTAAGTTGTGAATAGCCTGAATAGCCAATATTAAAAAAAAATACCTAAACAGCAGGAGAGATCAGATGATACACACTGCTGAATGAATCGATGAAGAGCACACTATTCCATAAACATATGAATTTCCCTATGCCCAAACTTTTTATCATTTATACCTGGAAAATTTACAAAATCAAATGTCACCATCTGAAAATGTATATTTGCAATATATAGCTTATTGCCTATTAAACTTTATAATTTTGGAATACTAACTAAAATGTCCTTACCCAAAGCAATTTAGTCTGTAATATAATAATGTTCAAAAACTAGTAATTATACTTAGCAGTTTGCTTCAATGGAAGCAGTAGCCTTGATGCAATGCATGTGCATGTTAAATCATTCCAATACAATTGTATTATTATATTTGTATTACATGTCACATTTATGCCTATATTACCTTACTATACTCTTTTCTGTTTTCCCTTATTTATCAAGAATATTATGGTTATCGCATTAAAATACATTTGCCAAATCAGGAGTATGAAAGCAATTCCATTATTTTCTTTGCAAGACATCAAAATAGATTTGCTTTTAGCCCATTTAATCTGAAGAAACCCAAGAATAGAGAACTCCCTTGTAGGTTTGAATTATGAGACTATTTGCCCCTACAGGTAGCAATCTCTACGACTGCAGCTTTTACAGGCTATTGTTCAGAACTAGGGGGATTTTTATGTGCAAATTGGAACAAAGTCGAACACGAAGGATTTCCCTGCTTTGATAAATGTGCTCATATTGTAAAGCTTCCTCTTCAGGCTCAGCAACTGAAAAAAAAATCCAACCAATATGATTCTCATATTGTATATGGTCCCAAATGTTTCAGTTGCAGCAGCAGAAAAAGGACTTGCTCACCAGGTTTAATCAGTAATATTCAATGATGAAATAATTTCTGGAAGAAGCAGCAGGACAAAAAAAAAGAATGCACGTGAGAGTTTCTATTTAAAAGACCACAACCCCCCTGGAATATTTTAACACTAGCAGCTTCTTGTAGACATATTATCTGAATGAATAAAATGGTAGTAAATGTACAGTGATCACACTGTACTGAGATAAGACTGATGTCACATTATTTATAATGTTAAAGTCCTCCCTCTGCTGATTCAGGGGTATTCGGAAATATTTTAGCAGGACACTGATGGAGAAGCAAAACAGGATACATATATCTATAGTTATATATATTTTTATTTTTTTTAGCAGAATGAAATACTGTAATCAGAAAGAGGAAATAGCTTGTTCATATACTATCAAGTAAATCTTTTTTAGCAAAAGTGTAGCTTTCAGTTTTTCTCATTTTACATCTTTTTTTTTTTTTCAAAAATACCTTCATCCATGTCCATTTTTATCAAAGCTATTTTTATAGTTAAAAATTACCTTTCGGAATCTAAACAGCCTTTTCCAGTCGCAATGCTGCTGACAGAAATCCAGCTAAGCAAGAGCTCCCTCTATTGTATGAAAATGATATTTCCAGTGTCCAGCTACTGCAGGTCTGCAGCGTAGTGATCAGCCAATAAACAGAGAGTTTGGGCAAATAATAAATAATAAAGTGCATGTATCTAAGGGGAAGAAAATCATAAAAAGTTCATGAATTTTTTCCATTTCTCATGCAAATTGCATTTATAATCCTGGATAATCTAAGCAGTGGTTCTTTCAGGGCAGAGGCTACCAATAGTTTTTGGTGTTATATATTTGCTGTCTTACCTGACTTGGAAGAAAATGAATAATTTGGCTGTAGCCAGTTCTGTTCTGCATATCAAACATTCAAGGCTAAAAACATAACTAGAATAAGAGAAAAAAATGGAAGGGTAGAATCTTTACTGTAAATATTTTCCACCTGCTCCTGTTTGCAGTTAAATCACATCAAGGGTATGTATAAAAAAACAATCTAAGTTAAAAATATATATGATACAGTAATGTAGTTTATCAGTAAAGTGATACAAAACCCTCTAAACATGTGTAGAATCAAACAGACAGTGCCACGTAAACTAAATGTGAATACAATAATAACTTAACTATTAAATACAAAATGAATACATTAATCCCATAAAGAAATAATGTTGTGCAAAAGCTCCAAAAAAGCATCTATAGTCCAAAAGTCCATAAACCAATTCTCAAATCTTCACCCTTGTGTGAACGTAATATAGAGCAATCTTCAAACACTAACAAAGTGTATCACCACCTAAGGTTAACTTCCAAACTCACTGGAACTATATGACACTACTTAAGTTTCAGTTCACATACACTTTTGTGGGAATCATGATCCCAAAAAGGATCCTTTTCCACTCCCGACTTTTAAACACATTGAACACATTTCATGATATACGGATTGTATGCGAAAACTTCTTAAATCGGCTGGCAGAAGGCAAACAGTAAATAAGTCATTCACAGAAGGGGCACTTTGTGTCAGGACCCGGGTCTGAGCCTGCAAACTCTGCTCTGTCTGATGTTGTCTCTTCTTGCTGAGCCACTGGGGATGCTGGACAGCTATCGGGACAATTCCTTGAATGATCTTGCCTTGAACCCTGTTTTTCTTGAACCTAGAACTCTTTGCTCCTCCCATGAACTTCCTGATTTAAGCCATGTCTCTACATGTGCCATGTCTCTACCCTTCCAGTTAGCCAGATTATTGCGCTCTCTCCAGCTAATCAATCAATCTTGCAACCCCTGCCGCCATCCATATCTTCGCTATCACTCATCACTAACTTTTGGTTTCCTCCTCAACAACGTTTCTATTTAATCCTAACCTGCAACCATGTGTTACCAACTTTTGGCTTGTTTTCTGACTACGCTTATGTTTAATCCCTACCTACTATATCTGCTACTGGACATTGGCTTGCTCACCTTCCTGGTGGAGTGATCTTGAGGACCGGGACCTGGTACTAACACACAGCAAATCCCACCTCCACTACCAGGAGCTCTGTTAAACACCGGTTAGTACTTTAAATCTGCACATCAGCTGAGCCTGTTGGAAAGTGGATGATGAAGAGTCAAATCGGCACCACATCCAATTCATTTACACGCAAGATTAGATTGGAAATATTAGGTCACCCACATGTAGATGTTGGGGAAAGGCTCAGCACCATGGGAGATAGAGGAGCTGGCACAGGATTCCATGGGATCTGACTTGCACAAATGGTTTGGATGCCATGGAGAGGGAGAGCAGGGACACCCTCCAGCCCTCTCTCCTGTACCTCTGACCTAGGAGAGAGGGATGGAGGGTGTCCCTGCTCTCCCTCCCCAAGGCATCCAAACTGTTTGTGCAAGTCAGATCCCATGGGAAGTGTATAGGACGGAAAGACAGATTTTTTACACATTTTGGTCGGATTGACCACATGTCTTTTTAATACTCTTGGGCCTCAAATAACAAGGCTTTGTCTTTCATCTTTAATATCCTGTGTCAGCTCCTCTATCTCCCATGGTGCTGAGCCTTTCCCCAACATCTACATCTACACGGCAATTCCGTGTCTCTCCTGTATGGTCATATTTCCCGCACTGGTCTGGAATCCATATGAAGCAAGCTGCATACTTGTACCTACTGTAAAATAGTTCTTTGAAATATCTGTGCTTACTTCATACAGCGCCTAATAGCTCCTGAAGAAGCCCCACCCAGGGTGAAACATGTAGAGCATGAGCAGCTGGACAGTTGTATGGTAGCAACGATATAACAATGACAATTTTTATTTTATCATTTTAATGTGTACAACTAAAATTTATGGATTTTTATAAAATGGTTGAAAATTCTTTCTTCACTGGGCGCCTTCAAAGTCCTATATTTCCAATCTAATCAGGTGAGCCTGTGTCATCCTCCAGGGTGATTTGTTTCTGTACTTATCCAACTGGTCGGTGGGTGTCTCTCTACTGCTATTACTACTGGCCTCCGAGCTTGACTCCAGACCATGACACTATGCTTCAGGATATTAATAACTCTCCAAAGACACCTTGCCTCCCCCAGTTCTTCAATACTTGGTATGTACAACCCTTTAATAATCTGCACTGTTTTTGTCGCCTTCTGTAAGGCATTTCTGTCATGGGCTATGCACATCCCTTAACACAGAGAGGTATGATGTCAGCACACTCTCAAAGGCAGCCTTAATGAAGCTGAGCAGGAGCAATTCAGAAAAGCCTGCACTACACAGTTTATTGAATAAGTACAATCTCTGATGAGCCTTGCCCACCAGACAGGATATATGCCCTGTCCATGACAGATCCTCTCTAATTATTGTTGCCATGAAATGGAACACCTGTACAATCTCGACCTCCGCCCCATCAATCACAACTGACTCATAATTAGTATCTCTGCATCTCATAAAATCTATAATTAATTTATTTGTCTTTTCCACATTTAGCTCTAAATTATTCTCTTTGCACCAACCCACTAGGTTTTTCACCTCATAGCTGGAGACACAATCATAAGTATATAAAGGAAACAAAAAGGGACTTAGTACACATCCCTGTGGCACCCATGTAATAAGGGACAGCGTTGATGAGTATCAACTGCCAACTTTTATCCTCTGCTGCCTATCGGCCAGGAAATCCGAATTCCAGTTACAAAGGGTTGAGCTTAGTGTCAGCAAATCTAACTTAGCAACAAATTTCATTGGTAAGATTGTATTAATTGCTGTACTGAAATCAATAAAAGGCATACAAACATTTTTGTTTTTACCTTCCAAATCGGTCAGTACAGAATATAAGGCTAATGCAATAACATCTTTTGTGGTTCGATTAGCTCTAAATGCAAATTGGTAGCTATCCAGCCCTGATGGAAAACACTTTTTAGTTTGGTTTAAAATTAACTTCTCAAAACATTTCATTATAATAGGTGTAAGAGACACAGCACAATAGTCATTAAGACAAAAACAACTAGATTTCTTAGCAACTGGGACAATTACTGATGTTTTCAAGCAAGAAAGCACTAGCTCATGCAAGGAAACATTAAAGATTTCCATAAAGACATTTGCTAATCGATAGGCACTTCTATTTAACCACTTTCCTCCCACACTATAGCCGACTGACAGCTACAGCGCAGGCTTCCAGTGCTGGCAGGGCGTCAATAGACATCCTCCTGTGATCGCGCTGCTTGCGCGCCCCCTGTGTGCACTGTGATCACAGAGTACCTTGGACTTGGCTTATCACAGAACAGGGTAAAGGGCCAATCACCGCGGGTCCTTTACCACTTGATCAGCTGTCAGCCAATAACAGCTGATAAGGAAGTAAACTGGAGCTGGTTACCGGCTTTTTTTCTCCTCACGATCAGCGTGAGAAGAAAAGAATAAAGCCGGTAACTGTCTTCTGTTGCAGGGACATTGGTCCCAATCTGTGCTACCCATCAGTGCCCATGAGTGCCATCTATCAGTGCCCACCAGTGCCACCTTTCAGTGCCAATCAGTACCCACAAGTGTCACCATTCAGTGCCCACCAGTGCCACCATTCAGTGCCATCAGTAGTGCCTATCAGTGCCACCTATCAGTGCTGCCAATCAGTGCCTATCAGTGCCTCATCATCAGTGTCACCTACCAGTGGCACCTACCAGTGCCCATCAGTGCTGCCTATCAGTACCAATCAGTGCCACCTATCAGTGCCCATCAGTGATGCCTATAAGTGCTCATCAGTGCCGCCTATCAGTGCCACCTCCCAGTGCCCTTCAGTGCCCATGAGTGCCACCTATCAGTGCCACCTATCAGTGCCGCCTCATCAGTGCCCACCAGTGCAGCCTCATTGGTGCCCACCAGTGCAGCCTCATCAGTGCCACCTGATCATTGCCACCTTGTCAGTGCTTATCAGTGCCCATCAGTGCAGCCTATCAGAGCCCATCAGTGCAGCCTCATTCAGTAGAAGGAGAAAAAGTACCTGCTTGCAAACTATGAAAAAAACATTTTTTTAAAAAAATGTTTGGTCGTTTTTTTGTTTCTTTGGCAAAAAATGAAAAACCCAATGGTGATTAAATACCACCAAAAGAAAGCTCTATTTGCATGAAAAAAATTATAAAAATTTTATTTAGGAACAGTGTTGCATGACCGCGCAATTGTGATTCAAAGTGCAACAGCGTTGAAAGCTGAAAATTGGCCTTGGCAGGAAGGGGATGTAAGTGCCCAGTAGGCAAGTGGTTAATATAACAAGCCTTGGTTTATATAGCATCAGTGCTGCTCAGCTTTATAAACCTGTGTTATCTTGATTGCCTGTTCTGTGACCATCAAACTCTGCAGTTTATCTAGTCCCTGCTTACATGGCTCCAGGGAATCTTTCCAGTACTTGCCTCTGCCACACTTCCCATTTTGTCACACAAGACTTTGTCTAGGACTATCAGGTCATTTAAGACTTTTGAACCTTTCATTATACAAAGGAATATGTATAATTTTTTATTTGGGAAAAAAAAGTAGCACAAAGGAATATGTTACTGGCAGTCAACAATGTGATCTGTTGGTGGATGTGTGATGTTTCTGGCAGTGTATTGCTACAAGCAGTCAAGTCAGTTAATGTTGCATGAAGTAAAAAACCTGATGTGTTGTTAAAATGTATCCATTATTTTAAAATGACAATGATAAAAGGCAGAATGTTATCCAAATGCTAAAGAATGCTTATACAAGATTTGCATAGTAGCATTGTATTTAAAATGATGAAATAAGTCTATCATGGGCCCAGGACATTAAACATGGGTCTGTTGTTGTAGCCATGCCTGAACTGTACCTAAGACATAAAATGTTACCAACAATTCAAAAAGGCGCATAGAATTTGTACCCTTAACTCTATGTGAAATTTCCTATCAAGCTGTTCTGTTATAAAATTATGAAAAATTCTAGAGCATTATGAGGGGTGGTTGGGGGCTTGTATCTGTGTGTAACTCAAAAATAAAGTGTAACACAACTCAAATGAAATAAATAATAACTACCAATGTAGTACCACCAAACAATGTCATAAGAGTGTACAAAATGCACTACCCTACTGAGGAAGTCCACACACCTGGATGTAACATGTTTAGGGGGCAGAGCCTGGAGCGTGACCTCATTCCGTGGCCATCTCAAATAGTGGTTGTAAGCTGATACATGTGCTTTCAGCTGGCACTGCCTAAGTGCTTTTTAGTGTAAGTGCAATACTTTTATTTTGTGCATTAACTGTTTTTAAACAGAGAACTCTAGGTTTGGTGTGTTCTGTTCCCATTTCTACATGCACATCTGCGAGTTCTGAGGCCAGCATGTTGGCATAGGAGACACAGAAGAGTTGGAGCGCTATACCCTTATCCTTATTTCCCTGAAAGGGTACAACAGCTTGTTATGAACTTACTGGTGATGCAGCAGGGGTCATAACTGTAAGGTGAGCGGCTAGTGTGCTCAGGTGTTGGGCACAGGCACTGGCATTCTCTGATTTTTTTTTACACGGTGGTGGAATATCTACTATTTGTGGACAGTTTTATGATGTTGATTCACAAGAAGTTTGATATGATCATCTAATATAGACACTTATGTACTTTATTATTGGTTGATTTTATATATAATCATCAATTATACGGACACCTATGCACTTTATAATTGATTTCATATACATACATAATTGTGTACACTCTTATGATATTGTTTGGTGGTACTACATTTTTAGTTATTTATTTCATTTGAGTTCCGCTACACTGTATTTTTGAGTTATACAGTATATTTCTGTATTGAATGTGGTGATCTTGGGGGGGGGGGGGGGTGGGTACGTATAGTTGGTGTTCCACTTTAAATAAGTATAAACCATACCCCAATTCCAAAAGGGTCTGCGGCAGCTCTGCTTCAAAACCCAATCTGTTATCTGATCTGTCCTGTCCAATATTCACTCTGCATTGTGGAAACACAGGTGCCTGCAGGCTGTAATTTACTCATTATTTCCTGCTGATATATAATGTACTTCCACCTCAATGCAATTTAAATATGACAGCTAGTATCAGATGTATTTGCATATACACTAAACCCCAGACTTCCACTTTGATTTGATTCTTGTCAAGGCCATAAATGGACCATTCTCATAGTATGTGAGATTTTGAGCCATCATAAAGCAATGGGCTCAGGGCTTCCATCCAGAATTCCTCTATTATAACCTACGGTAAAGTATTTGATTAAAAAAAGATTTACCAAAAATTTGATAATATGTAAACAAGGGATCAGAATATCTTGGAAATGGTAATTTTTGGAGTTCTAATCTAAAACATTTCAAATAATTATTTTCAATGATCCTAACAATTACACTTTTCATGTATAATATTAAATCATCAAATACATTCATAAAGTCCAAAAATCCTCTGTTTGCAACCACATTCATCTTTAGGCAAACTGATACTTTCCCTACTTTAGGGTAGAGTAAAATATCAACTTTATTAGCCCAGCTTCTCCAAAGCCCATACTAATGTTCCCCACCCTCCGCCATCACAATCTTTATCCATTAGAGCAAAGTATAATTCCTTGTACTTTGAGAGATGGCAGAGCATATGGTTCTCTCAACTCTGCTTTCCATGATTTAGCACTGGGTGCCTGAATGGTCAACTGCCAGGTTGTGCTATCATATGGAAGGGGGAAGAATGTCCTTAGCTCTATTTAAACTCTAGCCAGGCAGACTTGTAGCTTACATGGGGCTTTGTCCTTTGGCTATGGTAGATGAAGTAGTTGGCAAGGGGCATGGGGTACCTGCATGAGCAACTATTTTAGGTAAACTAGCAAAGGTTAGCTAAAAAATGATATATTAGAAATTAAATTGATTTAAAAAATCTATATTTTCAGCAATAAATATAAATGGTTGTTGTTTAACATGCAAACACATACTGTATGCTGTAGTTCTGTGTATATGGTGAAGAAAGTTTAATTTTGACTACAGTATGTCGTTTTATTTCATGTTTATAAATAATGAAATATATCACATTTGCCTTTGGAAATATTAAGAATCTTTTCTAACTCTGATTAAAGAAGCTATTACCTTATCACCAGAGTTAACAAAAAGATCTAAAAGTCTCTCCCTAAACAGTGACCATCTGCTAAGCAAAATATGGGGTTCTGACAGTCAGGCACAGCTCAGCTCCCTTGTTGTTCCACATTATTGCATATCTGACAAGAGCAATAAGGGGTTGTCATTAGCCTTACATGACAGTTCGTAAAATGACTTACAAAAGGAAGAATAAAGCATGGCAAACCTCTAAAAGACACCAGCTCTTTTATTTCATCCTCCAGGCTTCAGACATCATTATTTCAGTATTTTGCTACTTCAGTTGGCATTAATTATTTTTAATGCTACATTAGATGCTCTGATCATCATGCTAGGCATTTACTAAGCGCCATTTACACTAAACAAAGACTTCAAATGGGAGATTGTTAATAAAATAAGTAAAAAAGAAAAATTATGTAGAAATGAGTAAAAAAAAATACAAGAAAAGAAACAATAATGAATGATGCTAAACAGTTAAAACTTTTGTTACTTTTTGTGACATATACAGGCTTACCTAATAAGACAGAACCATGACAAGATGCAAAATACTTTAACCTATAGCAATCAGATTTTAGTTAACTGTAATTAGCGCAGTAAAATGTGATTTCAGTTTTGCACACAATCAATGAATTTTACACTGTCCCATTATAAAAACATATTTAAAGAGACACTGTCACGTTGCCCTTGCAGTCGGCAAAATCAATTAAAACCCAATTACCTTACTGTCAGAGAATGACTACCAGATGTTTGGCTAATAGAAATGCGTATGCATGCAGAATGGCTAATAGAAATGCGCACACATGAAAAATTCTCGGTAGAATGGTGACTAGGTGCACACATGCACACAGGAATGTGCGCGAGCGTGTGTATTTGAGCACAGGCAAGCACTAGACATGTGTAATTTGTTTCATTCCGCATCAGTTTTTCGTCAAAATTCTGAATTTTCATTCATTCGGAAACGACCGAATAATGAAAATCCCTTTCACAAATTTTTCCGAAAACTAATTTTTGAAAAGAACGAAAATCCGAAAAATACCACATCTATACAAATGGAACAAAACAAATTAAAATGTTTCCGAATTTACGAATTTATTCGAAATAATGATTTACGATTATAACAAAAAAATCTGAAAAACAAAAAAAATGAAAACGGAAAAAACTAATTTTTCGGCCGTGCACATGTCATGACTCAATGCATGTTGGCGCCAGGCGGACTGGTAACCTCCCTGGCGGTATGATTATGTCAGATTTTTGCATTTAAAAGCGGTACATTGTTTTGCATAGAAATTTAGCGGTTTATATTGTAGGTCTGTAATTATTAGGAATAACTCACTTAAATCTGTCCAAACAAGAGTCTAGTAGACATCCCGGGTATGATAAAGTTTGAAACAAGAAATCATAAATTATTATATAATAAATAACTATAAATAATTATCAAAAATAATAACATAATAGTAATAAAATGTATTCGATAATGTAATCAAATCAAAAACACTCAAATTTGCTCATTTGCAGAATTGTCGCTGCCGTCACTTTCAGTGTCTGATGACGAATTTCTCAAAAATCAGTATCACTCAATTCTGCAAATGATTCTTATTTACGATCGGTGTTTTCTAGCTGATCAAAAAACACTTTTGACATAAAGGGACATTTTTGGTTGCCATGGACATTCTCAAGCTTCCAGGCAGAAAGAATGACATATATAATATAAAAGTGCACTGGGCAAACCACTAGGGACAAAGGGGATGTGAAATTATTTCATACAGTAATGTAAACTTACAGATTACAGGGTACTGTATGTTTACTATGTGTTCCACTATTTGAATTTCCCGCCGTTCTCTGCCCCCGTCCAACACGACGCGAGTGTGGCTCGGGGTTACCGCTCTTGGTACAGAAAATTCACCCCGAGCCACATTCAGGAATACCGCCATGGGGGGTTAAGGGGGCTCCTGCTCATGCTCCAGTGCTGACTGGTCTTTCAGTTGTTCTCTGTGGCCTGCTATTACACTGCTTGTTCCCTTGTTGCTGACCCAACTTGCCTCTGACCTTAACTTGGATCCTACCTCTGCTCTGTCACCAGTTCCTGACCCAGCTCCATTCCTGACCATGTCTCTGTCTTTTGTCTCAGTACCTCGCTGCCTGCCTGCTGCTGACCTCGGTTATCCCTGTGGCCATGCTGCTGTTCCCGACTCTGCTTTCACATCTGGTTCAAGTGCCTATCTGGCTGTCATCTGTATCAGCTCTGCTCGTCACAGTAAGTTCCTATCTCAAGCCTGCTGGGAGCTCTGACAAGCCTCACATTTGGAAACCGCAGGCTGTGTGGAGTGTTCCTTTAACTTCAGCTGGATCTCATGCATAGCAACTGTTCCTGACTTGCTGTTCTGCCAGCATGCCAGGGTCTGCATCTCCTGCTGCAAGCACTCCTATCAACACCTACCGGCACTCGTGTTCCTTCTGTCCCTCAGTACCCTCTGTTCCACCTTCAGTAGGACCTGGGCTGGAGACACAAAGAAGGTCTACCTCGTCATATTAGTCTCCAATCAGGTACATGACACCTACTATTCATAAAATTCCTCTCAAGTTTGCTAGTTAGTTACACAATCTTTACCCAATAAAAATATGGCATATCCAAAAAAATTCCACAGACAAAATACTTTCCTAGATTCTAAATGACATTTAATATGTATCAACTAGTTGGAAAAATAGCCAGGTCCAACACATATAATACGTATGAGGGATTTTTGGGTATGTATCTGTGTACTCCTCTTCATAAACTACATTTCAATGTTTGATCATATTGGGTGTCATATTTAAAATGTATGCCATGTTAAAAGAGATTAAGAAGATTAAGGCTAGGTTCACATTGCTGTGCAGACCGGCTCACAGCAGGGGTCTGGTGCGTCCCTGTTGTCCAATTATTGGCTGGATTCAGACCTGAAATGGACCAGAAGACACACAGAACTCTTCTGCAAACCGTTCCGCAGCCATCCCGGAGCTGTGTGAACAGACTCCAATGAGAGTCGGTAACAGTCTCCTGACATGCGAATTGGATGTGGGGAAACCTGTATCCAATTCGTATTAGTGTGAACCCAGGCTGGGACTGCTTTCAAAAAAACGAAAAAGGATTAGGCGCTAATCATATATTGTGACTTGTGGACACACAGGGGACTGAGTGACTTGCTGCAGGTACCTTGCAGAAGTTCAGCTCCGGGGTGGGAGTACAGTAAATAAAAGAAAATGCGAACCCAAGGGCGCTTGTGTGCAGTGTTGCCCACTGTCAGTTTATAACACCAAAGTAAAAACCAGCAATATTGTCTTTGTTTAAATTGGTAACAAACAGGACCAGCCTGGGTTACTATAAAAAATAGAACGTTTATTGAAGATTTACATATAAAACCATGGCAGGCTTGGGAAGGAGCCGGGATGCTTGTTGCTATACAGACTGGTTAACAGTACTCCCTGGTGGAACTGGAGGTCTCCCTGGGCTATGGTGATGTGTGATCTGGAAGGAGATCGAGCCACAGTGTCCTCACAGAGCCACTGGAGATGATGTAGGCTGTGCAGTGGAGGTGCCTCACTAGTAAGCAGAGACCACAGCACAGACCAAGGCAGGGAAGGGCCGCAGCAAAAGCTCTCACCGGTACGTTTGCTCCTGGTGTCTGCAATGCGGGTACTGGATAGTGGTCCCATCAGCGTGATGACATGTTTCGCGACAACCTCTTAATCATGTCACCCCTGACTGCTTTCAAGCTATATGATGCATATACCTGGAAGTATCCGATACCTGCAGCAGCCCCGGATGGGCAAAGCAGCAAACAGCAAACAAATCAATGCACTCACATATCACTGGTAATGCAATCCCCTATTCATGTGTCACATTAATGTGTCACATTACCAGTGATTAAAGAAGCATTGTGGAGGAGGCGTACAGAGATAAAATCCCCTGGAGGGAAAAGTGCTATTTGACCCACTTTTGGAAAAAATAATCTGGTGAGTGCTCAGATGTGAGGAGTGCACAAAGAAAGGCGTACTGAAAAAAACAATGGGGGGAGGGGGTGTTTACTAAAACTGGAGCAGCTATGCATGGTAGCCAATCAGCTTCTAATTTCAGATTATTCATTTAAAGTGGATGTAAACCCAATTCATGAAATTTGAGCTGGGCACATATATCTGTAGTGTTTTCTTATTTCTCTGCAAAGCACTGAGTCCCATGGCTTTCTCCTGCTCCATAGCTCTGTTATCAGCCTGATAACTTCTGACAAGGTCTCCGACACATGAGATAAAAGCAGCCTGAAATTTTTGCTGTGGGAGGTTACTATAAATAGATTAGCAGACAGCTTGCCTTCTCACAGCAGAGCTCTTGCACATTACTTCCTTCCTTTGCCAATGTGGAGTGGGGTGGGTGCATTTCTTCCAATCAGCTGTCTTGGCTGTATGCCCAGACTTCACTCTCAGTGCTGAACAGGAAGAGGAAATCTGTAACATGACATGCACTTTCTAAAGGATATATAACGCTGAAGACAGCAGATATGCATGTAAAACTTATATAGGGAGATTTGTTTCATCCCTGTGTATCATCTGAGGCTGTTCCCTTCAATGGGTATAGGAGAGGGTTTACATCCACTTTAAGCTTTGACAATAAAACCTGCTAGCTGATTGATTTCTATGCAGAGCTGCCCCATATTTTGCATGCTCCAGTTTTAGTAAATCCCTCCCACTGTATACTAAAGTACTGAATGCACTCTAGCATGGAGCACTGTTGTGAACCACAGGACACTTTATACACTTGTATGCATACTTTATTTATAATTTATTTATTTATAATTTGTTGAGATTAGGGGTGTGTGATATATAAGTTTGCATATTTATTGAATTTAACAATGCTGTATCTATATATAACATACCATGGAACACCTATAATAAATAAGAACAACAGTGCACTCCAGTGTCAAAAATGCACATTAACCACTTCAGATCCGCGCTATAGCCAAAGTACGGCTCCAGCTCGGATCTGAAATGCCCGTAGGACGTCCATGGACGTCCTCCACTGTGCATGCTCGTGCGCGCCCCCTGGCGGCAGCGGCGGCGCGCGCGAGCGTGCCCGTGGGTCAGGCAGACTCAATGTCCGCCCGAGACCCGCCGATCGCCTTTAGGAGCCTCAGAACGGGGAACCGCCATTGTAAACACGGCGGTTCCCCGTTCTGTGACAGGGGACATAGCAGATCTACTGATCCCTGTCACTGGGATCAGTTAGATCTGTTATGTCCCGGCCAGCCCTGCCCCCCCACAGTTAGAACACACCCAGGGAACATATTTAACCCCTTCACTGCCCCCTGCTGGTTAACCCCTTCAATGCTAATGACATTTACACAGTAATCAGTGGACATTTAAATTTCTGATCTCTGTATAAATGTCATTGGTCCCAAAAATGTGTAAAAAATGTCCGACATTTCCGCCCCAATATCGCAGTCCCGATAAAAATCGCAGATCGCGCCATTACTAGTAAAAAAAAAAAAATAATAATAAAAACGCCATAAATCAATTCCCAGTTTGTAGACGCGATAACTTTTGCGCAAACCAATCAATATACGCCGATTGCGATTTTTTTTTTTACCAAAAATATGTAGAAGAATATAAATCGGCCAAAACCGATGAATAATTTTTTTAATGGATTTGTACTTTAGCAAAAAGTAAAAAATATTGTTCTTGTTTGCAAAATTGTCGCTCATTTTTTGTTAATAGCGGCGATCAGAAATGACGCAGAGGGGATCAAATACCACCAAAAGAAAGCTCTATTTGTGGGAAAAAAAGGACGCAAATTTTATTTGGGTACAACGTCGCACGACCGCGCAATTGTCATTCAAAATGCGACAGCGCTGAAAGCCAAAAATTGGTCTGGGCAGGAGGGGGGTTTAAGTGCCCGGTAAGGAAGGGGTTAATGAACATTAACAAACAGCATAAAACAAAAGGATAGAAAAGACCTGCTTAGCAGCCATAACCTGAAGCATGCGAAGCTGGACATACCTGTATCTGTCAAAGCATTTAACAAAACAACTCCACCATCAAATCCCCGCTGCAATACTTCAATAGCGAAGTAAGTGCAAAGAAAAATAGTTTGCATTCAACCCTGATGCAAGGAGACATTTGCAAAATACAGCAACAAACTGAAACTTGAACAGCATGGATCCATACAGGTGTGAGAACAAGGGACCATTTATCTTCAGAAGCTCCTGTAATAACCTCTCCGCCACAATCACAGGGCAAACCTGGAAACAATCACCCCGAAACAATACAATTTGCACCCCTTACCACCCTGGTATGTCTTGGTATGTCTAATCCAGAGGTAACAGTTCACACTGTATCATTTACCCCCAAACCTCCCTAAACCCATTTGAAGAAACTCACCAATTCACTGATCTGCGGTGGACCAAAAAAGACCACTAAAAAGGATTCACTGAACAAAATGCTTTCATATGGTAAAGAACAGAAGGCCTATAATTGTTCCAGAAGAGAGCTCAATATGGAAAAAAACACTGGACGGTGTGAATCACATTGCCGCAGACCTTTGTGGTAACCTTTCAACATCTGCGAAACCATAAATATCTTTGTAAAATCCGGAACACCCACCAACCTGAATAAGGTGAGACCTGCCAATTTACAATCCTGCTCCAATGGGGGAATACACTGTACAAAATTGTGACAAACAAAATAAAGGGCCAAGGGAGAAAGGTCCAAGTCCAAACTCACCACACCCAATCAAGTAGACCTCCCAAGTTGCAGCACTCAATTAATCCAGAGGTGATTCCAAGGCAATCCTCCACAGACTACCTTTTTGTCATATATAGACATTCACCTAATTTCGTTGTATGACTCCCTTTACCAAACAAATTATCCTCCATTGTTTCGAGACCTCTCCAACCTTCTTGCTTCCTGGTAGTCCTTCCATATATCCTGGTTTAGAAGAATTCATTCCCTCTGCATGATGTATTTACCTACTACGTTATTCCTTTTGGGTCTTACGAGTCCTTTTACCAAATCATATTTTATGCAGCTGTCTTGTCTGTCCTGTATCTGCACAAATCGCTCCCCTTGACTCTCTCCATGCCACCACTGAGATGTCCATTTGGGTCCACATGACAATTGTGGATTGTTCATCCTTTCCGATCTGCTTATACATTCAATGCACCTGTGGGATTCTGTGAAGTTCTCTGCTTGTTTAACCTCTCCCCATTTGCCCTTGTCAGGCATCTTGGACACTCCCCAGTTCCTACCAGCCTGTGATAACCCGGCAGTGTTCAATTGGTGGAGGACCTGGGGTACCAAATATGTATACGAGCTCTTGGCATTGAGCGATATAAAGTCCTTTGACTACTTATGAAAACATTGGCAACTCCTATCGCCCCCCCCCCCCTTTCCCGACCTGCCAGGCTCCATGCTCAGAAAAGGGTCTGGTGTGGATGTTAGGGGGGACCCCACGCTGTTTATTTCTAAAATTTTGGCTTTTTTTACTATTTTTAATTGCAAGTTTTGGTTTTTTTTATTCAGCTATCAGCTGGGAAGCCCACTGACAGCTGATGACTCATCGGTTGTTAAATGATCCCAAAAAGAGTTTCCAAAAATGAAGATCATTCTGATGTTCCCTGTTCAATCTAACATAGTGTCTGTGGGATATTTGATACCCGAGGTTGCTGCTGACAAAAAAAATCCTGCCCATGGTAATGATTCTACTGGGAAAGTTCAATTTACCTAGTAGCGACTGCAGTTCTCGAAGCTGAATTTTTTGTTTCCGATGTGCACTCTCAATCTACAACTTCTATTTGTTCATGAGCAGCCTATACTCCATCACCTCTGAGTCAGTCATAATACACAGGAAAACCAGTTCCATTGATGCACCCTCCATCTTGTCGGGGGCCAACAGACTGCCGAAATGTTCCGCTATGTGCTACAACACCCCTAGTAAAATCGTGGAATCCGGCAGTCGAATACACAAAAAATTGTTTAAGTAGCAGATATAGAGTTCACAACCATGACATCCCAAACTACCCACTCAATGAAGTAACTGAACTGAATAGAACTGATATGAATTAACTGAAACAGCCCATGGGTAGGCAACAACACACAAAGAAAGAACCTTGCCAACCACAACCCAACAAATAGAGACTCTGCAGGTGTACTTAGAGTAGCTGGAATGCAGTTTCTACATCCATTTTGGCCAGCAATGAAGCTTGACCATATTTGCATACCCATGAAACTACTCAAAATAGGTGTAAGTGACCACAAAAGACTGTAAGTCAATGGTTTGCCCTCTTCAGATTTTTTTACCAAGCCCTAAGACCGATCTGTTTCAGGTCTGGGCAAAGAAGAACTTCTCCTGGTTGCAGATCCTCTGTTCCCTTTGCGCACTGTATGGGATCTAGCCCTGGCTGTTATTCTCCACTTCTGTGCGTACTGCAAGATTGATCCTTCACTCCGTACCCTGCTGAGGTCATCCCTGCATGCCCCACTCACTGGCTCCACTCTACTGCTTTCATCTGTAGTCCTCCTAGGCCCCGATCTGGACTTGTAGGTGCTTGCAAAAGACCAATGAGTGCCTTGAACCTCTACGCCTTCAAGGTCCCACTGCTCCACATGTCTTAAGGTGGGGTCGCTGACCACACCAGGAGACAGGTCTGTATAGGACCCGCTGTATCTGCGCTCCCCCATCGGTCTGACTCCCCAACCGGAACCACACCAGGAGAGCCAGTTGCACTCTCCGGTATCCTCCAGATCTAGGAGGGGACCCGGGCTGTAGACAGATGAGAGTCCTCCTCCCGTGGGCCCCATCTATGATGGGGATTCTTCCCAGGTCCACTGCTTGCTAAAACGGGCAAACATTTTGCAGGTGGGCCTGGAGGGCCCCTACTTGGGCTCCCATGGCAGTGCTGAGCCCAAGGGGTGATTTGTAAGTTAAGGTGCACCGGAGGCTTGGACTTTTGTGAACGACCCTGCCCTAAACCCTGGAGTATAGTGTACACCTGGCTTTTAACCAGTCAGAGCCATAAACATCAGCAGTATCCCTAAGCTGAGCTAACAGCTGCTCCAACTCGCTCATAATATCTCTTTCTGTCTAATGGCGCAGGAGAAAGCCAAACAGACATTTATCTGATGACTTCTAGTCCTAGGGTGACCCCACTCACTCAATGATGAGTTATACATTTTGCATGATTAAAATTAACATATTTAGTGCACTCTCATGTAGAATGAATAATAATAAGTCCACACATAAAAAGTCCACATAAATAACTTGTATCCAAAATCCGTAAAACTGTTAGTCCGCGTTAATCAAAATTCCATCCGTGGAGATCTGCAGGTGCAGCCTGACCATCCATACATCACTGACAGGAGAATGAGAAAACTCCAATAATTAGTATAAAGTAACTTTTATTAAAGAATTTATCCACTTACATTAAAGTTAAAACTCAGTTGTTTATGCTCATGAGGGGGGTCCCAGATGGATGGTGCACAATCCTACTTTTGGCCAGAGAGAGGAGAGGGACAGTCAAAAAGCTAGGATCACTGGCTGATGAAGCACCTTAGAAGGGAAACCGCACTGCAGCTTACACATGGAGGGAAAACTGCAAGCTGAAATCAGCTTACAGAGGGTAACCACGCTAGCGCCTGGACACCCAGAGCATCATACTCTCTCCATGTTGATGATGCGTTTTGAGGACACACCTTTTTTATTTATTTTTTCAATTAATTACATTGCATTTGTTTTATGATATACAGGCAGGTGTGCTTTGCACAGTTTACTTTGCTTTTCTAGTTGGTTTTCATGTACCAGGCTCCACTGGGTTGTTTCCGCTGCATTCACTCTCCTAGTCATACTGTGGGTACTGAGTTGGAGCTGTGGCGCTGGGTATTTTTTGCATGGAATCCCCACTCAATGTGAGCAGCATTGTCACCCCATCAGAACAGATCTACTCTTCTCTGCAACATAGAGGGGATGTTTTCTCACAGAGAGAAATGAGAACAATACTAATTGATAACTGTTATCACAGGTGGACAGCACATGTACAGTAGTTATGAGTTCACATGATTTCTAGCAGGATGAACATTTTTGAACTCATCAAACTAAAAAGACAAACACTTTTGGTATATTGAACAGACCAAAAGGAACCAATAAGAGAAGTTAAAGTTTTTGTTACCCCAACACTTCATATTCCTGATATGTACTTATATGAAAAAAGTATCCGGTTCTCTTTGTATTGCTTCCATTGTGTGGAATCCCTGGTGTTCCTGCCAGTCCCCTTGCTGTCCTATTAAAAACTGACCACACTAAGCAGGAGAGCACACTGTGGTCAATTTTCTAGCTATGCTGGGAACTCAGTGTGCTCTCCTCCAATGATCAGACTTGTCCTGACATGCCCTCGACATGCCCCCGATGCACAGCCATTCGCTGGGAAGCTCGGTGTCCTGCTGCTTCTCCTCTCCCCAGCTCTTATGCAGCTGAGAACAGAGGGAATGTAATCACTTATAAAAAAAGGGAAACATTTATTTATAATGTTTTTTTATATCTATACAAAAATGTTTTGCCTTTCATTTCTATTTTAAACTGAATGGGTTGTTTTACAAGGTGATCGTTTACAATCACTTTAAGTTTTAGGGCTAACATATTGTACAACTTTTTCAAATGCAGAAAATACCCATTGAAATGGAGTGTTCTTATCAATTCCTGTGAGCTGCATGTAAGAACATCTTTTTTCCGAGCTGTCTTCTGCAAACTACTAATTGCTCCACCCCTTTGCAATGGAGATAATGAGATGCAAACATGTTTTAGTCCATATTAGGGGAGCATCCTAGGGGGACAACCATGGTTCTCATCTCTCCATAGATACAGAGGAGGAGTGACATAGCCATCCAGGAACAAAGCGTGTTATTTGCTGGATTATCAGGTAATAATAAAGGAAAAAGAAAACAAATGCAGCCACCACACCAAGGACTAGTAAGCTGCAATATATTGCATTTTTTGTTTTGGGTTTAGATACGCTTTAATAAATGGGGCAAAACCTCATAGCATGCAGTTCAGGGCTTGTATCACTGTACTCCAATAAAGACTGAAGCTGACCTGAAGGTAATAGCTGATCCTATGCTGTATTACTTCCTTGATAATAAGGCACACTGCCAACTTTCTATCTTGAGAAAGAATGATACCCTTTAGTGCAAACACTTTAGGCAGACTACACATTTGGGGGGTGGCATTTACTAAAACTGGAGCACACAGAATCTGCAGCTGGGCATGGTAACCAATTAGCTTCTAACTTCAGCTTGTTGAATTAGGTTTTGAAAATAAAATCGAAAAGCTGATTGGTTACTATGCAGAGCTGCACCAGATTCTGTGTACATCCTTTTTAATAAGTCCCCTAAAGGTTAGCACACTCACAGTCATTCAGGCCATGAAGAAGGAATGTGCAAAGTAAATGTCCACTTAAACCCGCTGAGCTCTTTTTTTACCTCTACTTTCCCTTTATACCAGTGTCTGGACATATCTATAGCAATAACTTAGAGGTCAGATATAGCATTTTGTCAAGATAAAAATTGTTGATAGCAAAAGTCCCACTCTAGTCATATATTAGCTTTGGATAGAGTTGGGAAGAGTAAGAACCGTCTGGTTTTATTTCTGTCTATGTTTACATTTAGGAGATTTTTCTTCACTCCTTGGTTTTAGTTCTAGATGCTAAAAACAATGTAAATAATCTGCAACTGGAAAAAAATATTATCATTAATGTTCATAGTTAACTTTAAACTAAACAAACCAATAACATGGAATAATATGTTCTCTGTTCTTCTGAGACTGGTCTGCTGGGGATGTTGGAGAATTTCTAATGTCACCCAAACACAGGGTTGCCATCAGGGGGGTACAGGCAGTACTGTTGTAAGGGGCCCCAGTGTCTCAAGGGGCCCTTACAGCAAAGACTTTAGCTGTCTTTAACATTGGAGTCTATGGGAGGGGGACACCCGGTTTGGGGACACCGTCCTCCCGAACCATAGCTGATAAAAATACCAAATGGGTCACATGGAGAGAGTCCCCTGGGCAATAACTGGCCCATGTTTGGGACCTCCAGCACCTATGGTTCGGCCGTACCAAGTCCTCAAAATGACCAGTCATTGACCGGCAATTGTCGAGTGAATTTCGGACTTAACATTGGAGTCTATGGGAGGGGGACACCCAGTTTGGGAACACCTTCCTCCCGATCTATAGCCGATAGAAATACCAAACTTGGGTCACAGGGAGAGGGTCCCCTTGGCAACAACTGGTCCAAGTTTGAAACCTCCAGCTTTTATGGTTTGGCTGTACCGGGTCCTCAAAATGACCAGTCATTGACTGTCAATTGTCGGGTGAATTTCTTATCATTGGAGTCTATGGGAGTGGGGAACCCGGTTTGGGGACACCGTTCTCCTAAACCATAGCAGGTAAAAATAGCAAATGTGGGTCTCATGGAGAGGGTCCCCTGGGCAACAACTGGTCCAAGTCTGGGACTTCCAGCACCTATGGTTCGGCGCGAGGTCTTATTGCAAGCCTCGGGTCAAGCTGTGCTGCCCATGCACTGTTGTTTAATGCCTTGGATCTCACACTAGCATGCATTGCACACTTCACTTCACTTGAATGGGTCATGCTTGGCAGGCTACACCTGGTAAGTGTGACAGGGTGTATAATTCCTACTGCTGCTGCGACATGTGTACACCCCTGGCCATTGGGCGGATGTGGTGAGATGGCCAGTGGGCAGGCCCTGGGGAATGTTGGTGGTCAGACGGGGGGCCCCAGGTCTAAAGCTGTGTAAGGGGCCCCAAAATTTCTGATGGCTGCCCTGCCCAAACACATGGAGTTCATCAATGAAACTGCATTTCAAAGGGTACCTTTTGTGAGTGGTATTACGTGTTAGCAGCTCCTTCAACAATGATAGTTACATAGTTACATAGTTAGTCAGGTTGAAAAAAGACACAAGTCCATCCAGTTCAACCAAAAAAACAAAAACAAAAACCATTTAACCAAAAACAAAAACAAAAAAACCAACTTGACCTACCTGAACACAGAAAAAAGTTGGACTGATTGATACATTGATACATTGATAGTAACAACTTCCTCGACGATTG
>BLSH010370337.1:68939-81653 GCA_018402905.1 Glandirana rugosa | reverse complement strand
TAACGGCGGCCGGTGTGCGCTACGGGGGGGGGCCTCGCTTACTCGCCTCCAGGCACATTCATTTGTGCCTGGAGGCGAGATGGTCGCGTTTACGGATGATGAGAATTCATTTTTGGGGTTTTTCATTTTTTTTTATTTTTTACTAATAATGACGGCGATCTGCGATTTTTAGCGGTACTGCGATATTTCAGTGGACATGTCGGAACGTTTTGACACTTTTTTGGGACCATTGCCATTTATACAGCGATCAGTGCTATAAAAATGCACTGATTACTGTGTAAATGCCATTGGCAGTGAAGGGGTTAACCTGCAGGGGGCGCGCTAAGGGTTAATTATGTTCCCTGGGCGTGTTCTAACTGTAGGGGGACTTGCCTAGCTGGGGAAAGGAAGTGGTCACAGCCTTCACTTACAGGAAGGCTGTGATCACAGCCCTTCCCCTCACACAGAGCGGAGGTCCGTGTTTACTTACACGGACCTCCGCTCATTCGCTCCGGGGGGGGGCATCGCGTGTGGCCGGCGGCAATCGAAGCCGCCGCACCCGCTCCCTGGACCCCCCCGGACACAGTGAGCGCGCGCGCGCCTCCGGCGGCGCGCGCGCGCTCACAGTGGCTCTGTATCGCGCCCGCCGTCGTATGACGGCGATTTGCGTTACAGAGCCACTCTGTCGCCGTCAATTGCCGACCAGCGGTCGGCAAGCGGTTAAGACCTCTTCCCCAGCTCCTGATAGCGAAACAGAGCTTTTGGGGAGGAGGGGGGGTGCGGATACCCAATTTTTACGGGTACTTCCGTTCCGGTCGCCTTAGGGATCAGAAGTGGAAGGTCTCCTTCCCCCTCCCTCCTGAAGTCTTCTGGGACACAGGACAGGTCCTAAAAGACTTCGGGACCAATCACAAAGCGCAGCGCCACTCGCGCATATGCAGTGCCCACAGTAGCAATGCCGGCGTCGCGGAGGGGAGGGGGAGAGATCCCAAGCTCGTGCCGACCGTATCGCTGGACTTGGAGACAGGAAAATGTCTGTTTATTAAAAGTCAGCAGCTACACTTTGTATCTGCTGACTTTTAATAAACTTAAAAAACAGTGGAACGCCGCTTTAAGTTGTACCTCAAAGAAGAATATTAGTATAACATACAGTATACTGATAAAAAGTCGTCATTTAAAAGACACATAATTGTCATTAAACTTCAATACACAGAGATACCCAGTTTGTCATTCTTTACAGCACTTAAAATTGACGTGTTTCCTGATCTAAAATTGCTTGCCAGGCTCTACAGTGAGGCAAAAGTGCATACAATATATGAAATCTGAAAACAGAATGATATCCATAAATGGTCTAACCATGCAATACAAACATAATGTACATATAATGGCTAGGGGTGGGAACCAGTGGGGAGCGGAGGGAGTTTTATGGTATAAATGGCAGGCGCCATACACTGGACACCTGGTCACCATTTTTGGTAGAGTGGTGGACTTCTATTTCTTTCTACATCTTCTAGCGGTGAATCAAATTGGCCTTTTGTGAAATGTATAATCCTTTAGTGTGTGTACTCCGATTTCACAAGCAATAACTACCTATGGTTCTTTTTATTTATTTTCCAGGACTACCTCTTGGGCATTCCCTTTTAGGAAAATCATCCATGGTTTGGGTTATATCTCTTGTCACTCATTAACCACTTCAATAGCGGGCACTTTTACCCCCTTCTTGCCCAGGCCAATTTTCAGCTTTCAGCACTGTCACACTCTAAATGACAATAGCGCAGTAATGCAACACTGTACCCAAACTAGATTTTTATCATTTTGTTCACACAACTAGAGCTTTCTTTTGGTGGTATTTAACCACTTCAGCCCCAGAAGGATTTCACACATTAGGACCAGAGCACTTTTTGCGATTCGGCACTGCGTCGCTTTAACTGACAATTGCGCGGTCGTGCGACACTGTACCCAAATGAAATTTGCGTCCTTTTTTTCCCACAAATAGAGCTTTCTTTTGGTGGTATTCGATCACCTCTGCGTCATTTCTGATCGCCACTATAAACAAAAAAAGAGCGACAATTTTAGAAAAAAAAACATTTTTTCTTACTTTTTGCTAAAATACAAATCCAAAAAAAATATACATTTTTTTTTTTCCATCGGTTTTGGACGATTTATATTCTTCCCCGTATTTTTGGTAAAAAAAAAATCACAATCAGCATTTATTAATTGGTTTGCGCAAAAGTTGCCGCGTTTATGAATGATGAGAATTCATTTCTGGGGTTTTTATTTTATTTTTATTTTTTACTAGTAATGGCTGTGATCTGCTTTTTAGCAGTACTCCGATATTGCAGCGGACATGTCGGACCATTTTGACACTTTTTTGGGACCATTGTCATTTATACAGCGATCAATGCAATAAAAATGCATTGATTACTGTGTAAATGCCATTGGCAGTGAAGGGGTTAACCTGGAGGGGGCGCTCTAAGGGTTAACTGTGTTCCCTCAGTGTGTTCTAACTGTATGGGGACCTCCGTTCTCTTACTGCGGGGGGCCATCGCGGGTAGCTGGCGGAGATCGAGTCTGCCCTACCCACTCCCTGCCCCCCCCAGAACACAGTGAGCACGCGAGTGTGCCTCCGGCAGCGCACATGCGCTCACAATACTTGTTATCGTGGCCGCCGTCCTGTGAGTGTGTTTCATGATAACGATCCACTTTGCCGCCATCACGCTGCAGTGGGCGGTCGGCAAGTGGTTAAATTACCACTGGGATTTTTATTTTTTACTAAATAAATCCAAAAAAAATGTTTTTCTTCATTTCTGTTGTAAAATTTTGCAAATAAATAATTGTTCTTCAGAAATTTAGGCCAAAATGTATTCTGCTAAATTTCTTTAGTGAAAATAACCCAAATCAATGCATATTATTTAGTCTGTAGGAAAGTTATAGAGTCCACAAACTATAGTATATATCTGAAAATTGATCAATCCTGATGTACTGACGGCATTTCTTGAGGCCCTAAATGCCAGGACAGTACAAATACCCCCAAATGACCCCTTTTGGGAAAATAGACAGTCCAAGGTATTTGGTTTTTTGAAGATGTAATTTTTTTGTCATAATGTTTTGGAAAATGAAGAAATTAAATTAAAAAATTCCAAACCTTTTTTTTTTTTTTAACATACTGTCACCAGTGCAGTACAGTGTCATCATATAACTGGTGTGATGGTGATCAGGGACACTGAAAGGTGACAGTATGGAAAAAAATATATTATTTTTTTTCCAATTATTTTTATTTTTTCGTTACATTGTTTTTCTTCTTTTTTTTCATTTTTTTTTTTAATACACTGTGACCAGAGCAATATAATGTTACCATAATAATAGAACTTTTTTTGTACACATCATGATTGCTTATAGCAGTGAATTACATTACATTGCCATAAGGAAGCATTTTACTGAATGAAATAAAATGAATAAACAGTGTAGCGCTACTCCATGCAAATCAAAATAGTGAAGGAGATGCCAGAGGAGTTTGCCATGGTGATTAGTGAGGTATATTAGAACGAAAGGCTAGGGGGCAGCTCCACCCTACGGAGGAAGCCCAATCAGAGGGCGACACATGTGTCTAGGACAGGGGTAGGCAACCTGCGGCCCTCCAGCTGTTGCAGAACTACAAGTCCCATCATGCCTCAGGGAGTAATTGTAACTGCCAGGCTTGCAATGCCTCATGGGCAATGTAGTTCCACAACAGCTGGAGTGCCGCAGGATGCCTACCCCTGGTCTAGGAGGAGCAGCCTTACCTGCTGACGTCAAGCAGCTTTCCTGTATGCCCGGAGATGGTGAGCTAGCCAGATGGGCTTTACACATAAGTTTCAATGTGTTTTTTGTAAGTGTTTTTATTGAGTGTATTTTTTAATAAACTGTTCATACAGAGAGCACTATATGGTTTCTCATTTACATTCCATGTGGTGTGCTTGGTTGGTCGGTATGGGAGCGGTATGATATCTATTAAAAGGAAGTTGTATTATCCATTCTGGATGATTGGTGGAAAGCGTCACACAGGATTCTGGCCATTGGTGGGAAGTTTGTGTGCTTAGCTCTGTGCAGAGAGAATCGCTGTATTTGGGAGGAGAGGATTTCAATCAGGAGGATCATTGGAGATCGATATGTGCATGCTTTAATTACCAACAGTGAGGTGAGCAGGTTTTTCACCTGGTGGTGGGATATCAGTTTTGTCAAATGAAGATTTAAGACACAATGATTTATTTTCACAAGAACTTTTATTTAAGAATATTGAAAATATTTTGGTGCACAGAACTTTTGTGGACATTCTCATTGATATTGTTTCACTATTTTGATTTACATGGAGTAGCACTACACTGTTTATTCATTTTATTTTATGCATTGTAGTGAGAGTGGAATCACTATATTAGTGTCAGCTGCAGCTCATTTTTATATTTATTTATTTATTGTGATTAGGCAGCGCTGTTGGTTTCTTTTGAATCAATTTTACTGAATGAAACTGATTAATTTAGTTTGTTTTGTTGTGATTAGCTATGATTGGTCAAAGCTAATACCATGGTATGGAAGGACTGTGATTGGCCCTTGTCTGTACTATGTGATCACATTGACCAATCACAGCTAGCAACACAATTGCACACAATGGATGGCATGAAAGGAAGCCATCCATTGTTTATGACTGTCATGTGACCTGCTGCGATTGGTCAAAGCGGTCACATGGTACTGGCAGCAAGCTGGTACACTGATCAGTCATTGGCTGTGTCCGGTGGACACAGCTGGTGACAGATCGTGCAAGAGGCACTTTCTGAGAGGACATCATATGGTGTCCACTCAGAACGGAAAAGCCACCGCCATGCCATCATACTGCTATAGGCCGGATGGGAAGGTGTTAATTTGGATGTATATTAATTTATGCCAGAGGGTAAGTGGCTTTCCCCTATACCCTTGTTCAGATATTTTGGTCCTTCTGGAGAATAAAATGATGGGATATTTTATCTATAACCCTTAAGATATTGGTCCATGTGCACTGGCTTAATGAACACCTATTATAATGTATACTTGTATGCCTATTTGTGGATTGCATTTTTGGCAGTGGTCCTTGGTATAGATGAATATACATTACTATGTATTATTTAGTTTTTATATTCAGGGATGTGGGGACAAGGATTTATTTCCTTGTTGGCTCTGTGGATTTTTTGGTATTTGTCCACCTCTTTGCTTCCATTTTTCTCCATAGCCCCACTGTTTGTTCGCTGGAAATATGGGGGGGCCTTTTTTGTGGAGGGTTTTTTCTCTCACCTTCTCTGTCTATATCATATATATGGGACATAATGATATTTTTTATATACATTGTTATCTTGTTTATACTTATTGTAATATTTATGTATATATAAATATTTTATGTATTGTACTGTATGTTTTGTTTGTATTGTGTGGTATGACCATTTATGGATATCATTGTGTTTTCAGATAGGATATAATTTATTTTTATTTATTTCAGGTACTTATATAGCGCTGTCAATTTATGCAGCGCTTTACATATATATTGTACATTCACATCAGTCCCTACCCTCAAGGAGCTTACAATCTAAGGTCCCTAATTCACGTTCATACATATACTAGGGCCAATTTAGACAGGATCCAACTAACCTACCAGCGTGTCTTTGGAGTGTGGGAGGAAACCCATGCAGGCACATGGAGAACATGCAAATTCCAGGCAGATAGTGTCATGGTTGGGATTCAAACCAGCGACCCTTTTGTTGCCAGGCAAAAGTGCTATCCACTACAGCACTGTGCCGCCCAATGAATTCACTTTTGTCTCAGTACAGATCCTGAAGGAGCAATTTTGGATCAAGAAATGCATCAATTTCATGTGCATAAAAATAACAAACTGGGTATCTCTGTATATTGAATTTTATGACAATTATGTGTCTTTTAAATAGCAAATAAAACATGTATTTTTCCATACATTGAATGTTATGCTAATATCCTTCTTTGAGGTACATCTAAAGTCCCACACCCTATTTTAACTCTTGGATGAAGAGTATGTTTGTCCAATCAGTTTTATACTAGGATGGTACCTCTAGAAGTTTTATAGTTGGATATGGCATGGGTCTGCCATCTTCAATTATCAGTAACTCACAGAAGCAGCTTTATAGCACCAGTTGGGTAGGGCAGTGCTTTAACAGGTTCCCCACCGTGCGCCGTCTTTTCACGGCGGCAGTCGGGGAGCCCTGCGCAAATCGCCGTAAATAAGCGGCGATCCTCATTTGGGCACCCGCCGCACTCCTCTGGAGTGTGCCCGCGGCTCGGACGGACCCGATGTCCGCCGGCGAGCCGCGATGAGCGGCTACAGGGAAAGAACGGGGAACCGCCGATGTAAACACGGCGGTTCCCCGCTCTGTCAGTGGGGCATGAGAGATCTACTGATCCCTGTCACTCGGATCAG
This sequence comes from Glandirana rugosa, assembly GCA_018402905.1. Lineage (NCBI taxonomy): Eukaryota > Metazoa > Chordata > Amphibia > Anura > Ranidae > Glandirana > Glandirana rugosa. The sequence goes on along the minus strand of BLSH010370337.1, from coordinate 75,223 downwards.
TTAGATCTCTCATGCCCATGTTAGCCCAACCCCCCCACAGTAAGAACACACCCAGGGAACACGATTAACCCCTAGCTCTCCCCCTGCAGGTTAACCCCTTCACTGCCAATGACATTTATACAGTAATCAGTGGACATTTAAATTTCTGAACGCTGTATAAATGTCATTGGTCCCAAAAAAGTGTCAAAAACTTTCCGACATGTCTGCCCCAATATCGCATTACCGCTAAAAATCGCAGATCGCCACCATTACTAGTAAAAAATAAAAAAAATAAAAACCCCAGAAATGAATTCTCACCATCCGTAAACGCGGCCACTTTTCCGCAAACCAATCAATAAACGCCGATTGCAATTTTTTTATCGCAAATATGAGGAATTATATAAATCGGCCAAAAACGGTGAAAAAAAATGTTTTTTTTATATTTTTTTTTTGGATTTGAATTTTAGCAAAAAGTAAGAAATTTGGGTTTTTTTTGCAAAATGGTCGCTCTTCTTTTGTTTATAGCGGCGATCAGAAATGACGCAGCGGTGATCAAATACCACCAAAAGAAAGCTCTATTTGTGGGAAAAAAAGGACGCAAATTTTGTTTGGGTACAACGTCGCACGACCGCGCAATTGTCAGTTAAAGCGATGCAGCGCCGAATCGCAAAAAGTGCTCTGTCCTAAAGTGGGAAATTCTTCCGGGGCTGAAGTGGTTAAGCAATGTAGATGGCAATTTGGTTTCCATAGCAACAGAAGAACTGCAGATGGCCCCTAAATTTGCCATACTCTGAAACCATAGGTTATGATTAGTTTACCCTGTTGTTACAAGTGATGTAGATGTCAGATTAATTTCAGTTTCCCCACTCAAAAGTTCTGACTTGTAGGATACCTAAGGCCTTTCCTTCAATAACCTTTGGTTTTGAGGATTTATTAATTGATGGAACTAATGCTTAGGGAAGATGGAGGTAGAGACAAAATGGCTCTTGCTGAATTGGACAAAATTCAAGCCATGAATGGCCCCATTGGCACCACCCAACTTGAGAAAGCTGGGTGGAAAATTGTTTGCCAAACAGTGACTACATCGATTCAGATGCCGTCACGGATCAGGTATGCAGGCAGATGTTTGCTGTAGCTTTCGTAATTTTTTTTTTCTGTTGGTTAAACTATATGGATTTTTTCCCAACCTATTTACAATGTGACTAGTCAGCAGTGTAGATTCCTCTATCCACATTTTTAATTCTTGTTAAAAAAATGAATTATGTATGGCAAGCCTTACACTCTGAAATACATCAGTCCCCTCATCTCTGATGTTTATATATATACAGAAAGGCAATGTTCTGAAAGGGTTCTTCGACCCTTACCCTGCTGGAGAGATGTTGTCAGTAAGCAGTCCCCTATTGGGAAGGTTGCGTGTCTGGTTTTGAGGTTCCAGGGCTGCAGCCTGAGCCTAAGGACACAGGACTTTAAAAAAATGTCTAAAAAAGTCAGTAGCTTATCAGTGATTTTTTTCCCGCTTTTACCAGCGTTATATTACTGCCGTTTTTGCAAGTTTTTTCGCGTTTTTAAAGGGCCAGCTGTTTTTTTTTTTTTTTCCAATTGATCTAAAACGTCCAAAAACGTTGGGGATCGATGTTTTTGAGCATTTTTGGACATTTTTGGGCATTTGAACGTTTTTACAGCTGAAAAATGTTTCTCAGAACCCTCTTGAGTTTTTTTTACAGCTCAAAAACGTCACTGCTAAAAACAGTTGATAACAGCCTGTGTGTGCATGAACACATAGGATAACATGATGGAGGGTTTATTGACTGTAGAAAAAAAAAGTCTGTAGCTAAAAACAGCTGCTGTAAAACAGTAAAAAAACGTCCTGTGTGCATGAGGCCTAGAGGATAAGGCTAACGGGAGCCAATGGCTGCGCTGCTATCAATCTATCCAATCAGGACCCAAGGCACCGGCTGGAGCTGGTGTTCTCATCCCCGGCACGGGAAAGACCGGGTTCAGGTAAGTAAAACGGGGCTCTGGGGGACTGCTACACTAAAGGAGGTTTTTCGCCTTAATGCATAAGGTGAAAAACCCTGACGGTTTACAACCCCTTTATGAATACATACTTCTATTGAAGAGTGATCACATTGACCAATCACAGCTAGCAACACAATTGTACACAATGGATGGAATGAAATGAAGCCATCCATTGTTTATGCCTGTCATGTTTCCTGCTGCGAGTTTAATGTCATTATATTTATCTGCAAGTGTACAGACTATGTTGTATACATTATATACAATACTTGTAGAACTCAACACAAGGCAAGGGAATAGACATTCTCTATGCAACAAAACTGTAATGTAAACAGCACATAGCACTAAATAAAGTTAAAACTTAAGGGCAGGGCTCCTTCACATGGGTGATCTCCCCGGCAGACTTTGTTTTGCTTAGCGTGGGATCGATCCGCTGATTCCTGCAGAGCAGGCGGATGGCATGTCCATCTCCGCTCGCTGTGCTGAGACAGACCTGTCAGAGTCCCGCTCTCTTCTATGGGGAGATCGGATGAAAACGGACCGCCTGTCCATTTTCATCCAATCCCATCCGATCCACCAGACGGATGGAAAATAGGTTCTCCATCCCTCTGGATTTCATGGACAGGAACAGATCGGGTAGCAGCGGGTGTCAGCGGACATGTCTCCGCTGGCATCCATCGTTCCATAGGGCTGAATGGAGTGTCCGATCAGATCTGCCTGAAAAACTGACAGGCGGACCTGATTGGAAAGCCCGTGTGAAAGGGATGCATCAAAAGAAGTTTGTACAGTCTTACATTTTTTATTTAGCTTTTAGAAAGAAGCCACAGCCAGAGAGTAAAGCCACAGCCAGCAAGCTGCAGAGAAGGACTCTAGTTCTCCGCATGAAAGGAGTGATCTCTGCAGAAGTCTGACAAGTCCCCAGCTGAATCAGACCTATAGGGATTTATATCAGCAAAGTTCATGTTCCATAATAATTGGAGAGTTCTAGCTGTGTCTACAGGAAACCAGCAACCACCAGGTTTGAGAAGGGTTGGATACATTCCCAAGTGCATATGGCAGGGCTGCTTTTCACCTCTGCTCTGCCTTGTTTAGCTATCCCTCTGGTGCTAACATTTAATAAAAGCATACTTATGTGATACTGTAATTCACAGTTGTAGGATATTGTGCAAACTGCAGTAACCTATGGCAGCCAATCAAATGTAACCTTTTTCCTCATTTGCACTTAATCTTTTCCACTGTACAACCTTATTAAAAAAAGCCCTTAAGAGTCATGGTGTATTATTCAGCAAGAGATGATAGTTCTGTGCTTCTGTCTTTCACACGCTGGCTGATCCTGGACAGCTGCAAGCCCTGCTCCAATCTGCTGTAGGCGGCTGTCTTTTCTCTTTTGAAATTGTTCAGGCCTTCTGTACTATTGTAATGCATTAACAAAGTCAATCTGCCCTGTCAGACCTCCTCAGCAGTCCTGAGAGGAGAGAATGAAATCACTTCTATTGACCTGCTGACATATTTATGTGATCACTCTTTTTGCTGAGCACACTAGTTATCACTTTCGATCTCAGGACTGTGTTTATTCAGCAGCAAAGTAAATCACATCTGTGCTTATGTGCAACATTAATCAGCGAGAGTAAGCCGCAAATAAAGGCTGCCAAACGTATATAATTGTTCCATGCGTGGGGAAAACTCATTTGAAGTCAGACAGGACTGTTTGGCTCTTCACTGAGATAATGGGTTCCTTATTATTATTGTCCATTTCTCACTGATGGTCTAAGTTGTCAGATAGATACATATTTAACATCTATATCTTTCTCTAAATTACAGACATGTTAGTACTACAGATAATTTAAATATAGAAAAACCAGAGTAGAGATATGACAGGAAGGTGCCAAGAAAACATACATGGATATTTATTATCTTGGGCCTTCAGCCTGGATCTTTTGTAGATTCTATTTTTTTGTATTTATATGCCACAGCAAATCTTGCCGTGTTTGTTGTTTCTAATTAACCTTAAAAAAAAAAAATTAAATGGAAACTATAATGGTTTTATGTCTTTTATATTTTAACTTTTTTGTTTGTTTTTTAACATTGTTGTATATTGTTGTAATATTGTATATCATTAATATATAAGAATACAAAAGGTGTCCCCAGCAGTGCCAGCACACTTTCAAGCTAGCCAGTGATCCCCAACTAATCTGTTAAAAACAGAGGTTTTAGTTGCAAACATTTGCAAATAAACCGTATATGTGGAAGCTACTGCATCTCTCTCTCTTTACAGTGAGTGAAAAACAGTATTTGATCCCCTGCTAATGTTGTATGTTTGCTTACTGACAAAGAAATGATCAGTCTATAATTTTAATGGTAGGTTTATTTTAACAGTGAACAACAAAAATAACAAGAAAAATGCCTTTCAAAAAAGTTATAAATTGTTTTGCATTTTAATGAGTAAAATAGGTATTTGACCACTTCGCAAAATATGACTTAGTACTTGGTGGCAGAACCCTTGTTGGCAATCACAGAGGTCAGATGTTTCTTGTAGTTGGCCACCAGGTTTGCACACATCTCAGGAGGGATTTTGTCCCACTCCTCTTTGCAGATCCTCTCCAAGTCATTAAGGCTGACATTTGGTAAATTGAACCTTCAGCTCCCTCCACATATTTTGTATGGGATTAAGGTCTGGAGGCTGGCTAGGTGTCACGTACCTGACGGTGGAGTCTGTCTTGTGCAGGGAACAACCGCTCTTGCGCACCCGATTCAAGGACCCCTGGTAGTGGGGACAGAGGCCCAAGAGTGCGGGATGGCATGAGGGCTGGAGGGTCACCGATGGTGTAGTGAGGTTCCAGAAGGCGTGCAAGTAGATGGATGGTCGTACAGGCTGGGTTGGCAACAGGCAGGCAGGAAGGTACAAGAGGATCAGGCAAACGGGTAGTCAGAGTCCAAGCAAGGTTCGTTAACGGGCGGGCAGCAGAGGTACAAAGGAGCAGACAATCGGATGGTCGTGGGTAGCCGGGGTCGCTGCAGATAGCAAACAGCAGGTCAGGACAAGCCGGGTCAACAGGAGGCAGAACAAACACGGGAACAGGTATGGTAAGGAGCTGAGGCGTACAGGTCGGGAACGCTGTAGAGCGAGCAGCACTTGCTCTCAGAAATCTCCCAGTTTAAATAGGCCCATTTGGCGCCTTTTCCGGCGCGTGCGGGCGCGCACGCGGGCGCGCACGGGAGCGCGCGAACGCGCACGGAAGCGCGCACCACCGCGGAAATGCCAGGATTTGGTCAGGAATCGTTCCTTTCCTAACATTGCCCCCCCCCAAGGGGCAGCCTCCGGATGCCTCACCGGGTACCACCACCCTGGCGATTTTTCCTGAAGGCCTGGATCAGTCCGGGGGCGTGGATGTTCTCCTCAGGCTCCCAGGAGTTCTCCTCCGGGCCAAATCCCTTCCATTTGATTAGGTACTGGGTCCCCCCAGCTCTCCGGCGGCTGTTTAAGATGGCTTCCACCTCAAATTCCTCCTCGCCGTTGACTAAGATTGGATCCGGTGGGCCCACCTTCCGACCCGTGATGGGGTCAAGGACCATGGGCTTCAGCAGGGATACATGAAAAACCGGGTGGATCCGCAGGGATGGCGGGAGGTCCAATTCAAATGCCACCCGGTTTATCCTCCTCTTAACTGGGAAGGGCCCCAGAAATCTTGGTCCCAACTTCTTTGAGGGGCAGGCCAGCTTTAGGTTCCTGGTGTATAGCCAGACACGATTGCCTGGTTGGAGCTCCAGCTCCCCCCGCCTCCTTTTGTCGTAAGCCTCCTTGTTGGATCCCTGGGATTTCAATAGCGTCTCCTGCAGAATCTTGCGGTTGGACTGGAGGAAGATGGTGATATCTTGCGCTGCTGGGATGGAACTTTCCGGATTTAGGTCGGGCAGAAATGTAGGGTGGAATCCATAGTTGGCCCAGAATGGGGACTGGCCGGTGGGTCGTCAGGGGTAAGACCCGGTTGATACCTAAGGTGGGATGTAAAGACGGGCTGGATTTAGGCCTTTCAAGGCAGGGTCGTCGCGTTCTATAGTAGTAGAAGGAGGTCAGGTTGACGTTCTAAGACGTCCTCTGCGATAACTTTAGGGTCCCTAGGTTGTTCCTCCGAATGCTGTTTTCCTCCGCCCCCCTCGACCTCGAGGTTGGTCCGTTAGCACAGACCGATATGTGGTCCTTGGATTTCGACCGGACGGGGAGTTTCTTCAACCCTGGTTCTAAAGACCCCGGGAAGGGTCAATTCTCCTCCTATTTGGCCCACCGTAAA
>BLSH010370337.1:5928-60098 GCA_018402905.1 Glandirana rugosa | reverse complement strand
ACTTGATTTTAATTTATTTTCCCTATCCCCATTTATTTGTAGGGCACTTGCCCTAGTTTGAAGATGATTTTAGAACAGTTATATGGCTTCTACCGTTAATTAATACTTTTCAGACACAGTTTGAAGATGATCCACATTCACCTCCATTTTTGCTTTTTTTATGTTTTTATTTTTTTAAAAATATTTACAGTTATTTCCCTGTCCCCATTTTTTTGTAGGGCACTTGCCCTACCCTTACCCCCATTTTACTTCCTTTTGCAGCCCTCTGGGGCTTTCCAGGACTTTCCTACAGCCATTTTTGTGCCTAAAAGTTCGGGTCCCCATTGATTTCAATGGGGTTCGTTGTCCGTGCGATCGTTCGGGTTCCGTCCGGACCCGGACCCGGACTTTGTCCCGAAGTTCGGACGGACCAGCAGAACCCGAACTTCCAGGTGTTCGCTCAACTCTAGTTATAACCTCTTGTTTTAAACTCTGGTTTTTAACTCACCACTTAGTCAAGGTCCACTTGCTCAGAGGTCCAGCAAGCAAAGAAGTAGCAAGCTCAAATGTTCATTAGCAAACTTCAGACGGGCCTGTATATGTGCTTTCTTGAGCAGGGGGACATTGTGGGCACTGCAGGATTTCAGTCCTTCACGGTGTAGTGTGTTAACAATTGTTTTCTTGGTGACTATGGTCCCAGCTGCCTTGAGATCATTGACAAGATTCTCCCGTGTAGTTCTGGGCTGATTCCTCACCGTTCTCATGATCATTGAAACTCCACGAGGTGAGATTTTGCATGGAGCCCTGGACCAAGAGAGATTGACAGTTATTTTGTGTTTCTTCCATTTGTGAATAATCGCCCCAACTGTTGTCTCCTTCTCATCAAGCTGCTTGGCGATGGTCTTGTAGCCCATTCCGGCCTTGTGTAGGTCTACAATCTTGTCCCTGATATCTTTGGACTTCTCTTTGGTCTTGGTTATTTTGGAGAGATTAGAATATGATTGATTGATTGCTTCTGTGGACAGGTGTCTTTTATACAGGTGACAAACAGAGATTAGGACTAGAGTTGAGCGGACACCTGGATGTTCGGGTTCGGCGGGTCCGGCCGAACTTCGCAAAAAAGTTCGGGTTCGTTACTGAACTTGACCCGAACTTTATCCCGGACTCCGAACCCCATTGAAGTCAATGGGGACCCGAACTTTTCGGCACAAAAATGGCTGTAAAAAAGTCCTGGCAAGTGCTAGAGGGCTGTAAAAGGAAGTAAAATGGGGGTAAGAGTAGGACAATGCCCTACAAAAAAATGGGGATAGGGAAAATAACTTAAAATCAAATAAAAAAAATAAAAATGGGAAGGGGGGTGGATGTGGAGTAGGAGCCTAGAGGTTGACTAGGCCGTGACCCTGGCAGTGTAGGTGATGATTTTAGAACAATAATCTGTCCCTTACAGCAACAGCAGGAACCTGACCCTATAGGTGTAGGCGATGATTTTAGAACAATAATCTGTCCCTTACAGCAACAGCAGGAACCTGACCCTATAGGAGTAGGCGATGATTTTAGAACAATAATCTGTCCCTTACAGCAACAGCAGGAACCTGACCCTATAGGAGTAGGCAATGATTTTTGAACAATAATCTGTCACTTACAGCAACAGCTGGAACCTCTCCCTTTAGAACTAGGAGATGATTTTCAAACAATAATCTGTCCCTTACAGCAACAGCTGGAACCTGGCCCTATAGGAGTAGGCGATGATTTTAGAACAATAATCTGTCCCTTACAGCAACAGCTGGAACCTGGCTCTATAGGAGTAGGCAATGATTTTTGAACAATAATCTGTCCCTTACAGCAACAGCTGGTGTGTGCATAAAGGTACCTTTATCTCGCTAACTGCACACTGGGCAAATGTAGTAGCGGGTGGGCCTGAGCCAGCTAGCCATTTGGCGCATGTCCTTCCACCACCGAGGATTGCAGGGCATTTCTCTTTGCCTCCTGTTGCCTCCTCCTCCTACTGCGCTTCCTGCTCCTCGACCACCTCCTCATTCGCTCAACGTAACACCTTCACCACCAACATCAGCACATTCAGGGGGAAACGACAGCAGGCTATTTTAAAAATTATATGTTTGGGGGATAAACCCCACACTGCGTAGGAGCTGTGGACGGGCATTGACAACAGACCAATGAGTGGTTGTTGCCACTGAGCCTCAAGCCCGGCCTGGTGGTGTGAGACAATGGGCGAAATCTCGTTGCAGCTCTGGTCCTAGCCCGTTTGACGCACATCCCTTGCCTGGCGCATGTGCTGAATTTGGTGGTACAGAATTTTCTAAAAAACTACCCGGATATGTCAGAGCTGCTGCAGAAAGTGCGGGCCGTCTGTGCTCACTTTCGGCGTTCTCACCCTGCTGCTGCTCACCTGTCTGCGCTGCAGCGGAACTTCGGCCTTCCCGCTCACCGCCTCATATGCGATGTGCCCACAAGGCGGAACTCCACCTTGCACATGCTGGAGAGACTGTGCGAGCAGCAGCAGGCAATAGTGGAGTTTCAGCTGCAGCACGCAGGGGTCAGTCGCTCTGCGGAACAGCACCACTTCACCACCAACGAGTGGGCCTCCATGCGAGACCTGTGTAGCGTATTGCGGTGTTTTGAGTACTCCACCAACATGGGCAGTGCCGATGACGCTGTTCTCAGCGTTACTATCCCACTTCTATGTCTCCTTGAAAAAACACTTCGGGCGATGATGGAAGAGGATGTGGCACAGGAGGATGAGGAGAAGAAGGAGGAGGAGGAAGAGGGGTAATTTCCACAGTTATCAAGCCAGTCATTCGCAAGTGGCTCGGAGGGTGGGTTCCTGCACCAATATAGGCCAGGTCAAAAATATTCAAGCCAGGGCACAGTTCTGGAGGACGAGGAGGACGAGTAAGATCATGAGGAGGAGGAGGAGGAACCGCAGCAGGGTGGCACCCAACACAGCTCATGGGCATCACTGGAGCGTGGCTGGGGGGATACGGAGGACACAGATGATATACCTCCCACAGAGGACAGCTTGTCTTTGCCTCTGGGCAGCCTGGCACACATGGCTGACTACATGCTGCAGTGCCTGCGCAACGACAGCTGAGTTTCCCACATTGTAACGTGTGCCGATTACTGGGTGGCCACTCTGCTGGATCCCCGTTACAAGGACAACGTGCCATCCTTAATTCCCTCACTGGAACATGATCGGAAGATGCGTGACTACAAGCACACGCTGGTAGACGCGCTGCTGAGGGCATTCCCAAATGACACCGGGGGCTCAGTGGAAGCACAAGGCGAAGGCAGAGGAGGAGGAAGAGGCTGCCGCTGTGGCACCACCAGCACCTCAGAAGGCAGGGTTAGCATGGCCGAAATGTGGCAAAGCTTTGTCAGCAGCCCGCCACAACAAACAGCACCACCAGCCAATAGACAATGGGAGGCAGCATTTCAGCAACATGGTGGAAGAGTATGTGTGCACACTCATACACGTACTGACTGATGGGTCTGCCCCATTCAACTTCTGGGTCTCCAAATTGGCCACATGGCCTGAGCTTGCCGTTTATGCCTTGGAGGTGCTGGCCTGCCTTGCAGCCAGTGTATTGTCTGAACGTGTGTTTAGCACGGCAGGGGGCGTTATCACAGACAAGCGCAGCTGCCTGTCCACAGCCAACGTGGACAAGTTAGCGTTTATTAAAATGAACCTGGCGTGGATCCCACAAGACTTGTCTGTACCTTGTGCAGAATAGACATTTAGACCGGACTCACACAGCCATTCGTATACTTGTTTTTTTGAATATGCCTCAATATTTTGGGGGCTACCCCAATTATAAACAAAAAAAAAACTGTGTTGGCTACCTCCTCCTACTCCTCCACCACCGCCACTTCCACCTACACTGCCACGGTCATGGCCTAGTCAACCTCTAGGCTCCTACTCCACATCCACCCCCCCTTACCATTTTTTTTTATTTGATTTTAATTTATTTTCCCAATCCCCATTTTTTTGTAGGGCACTTGCCCTACTCTTAACCCCATTTACTTCCTTTTGCAGCCCTCTAGCACTTGCCAGGACTTTGTTACAGCCATTTTTATGTCGAAAAGTTTGGGTCCCCATTGACTTCAATGGGGTTCGGGATCCGGGATAAAGTTTGGGTCAAGTTCGGTGCTGAACATGGACTTTTTCCCGAAGTTTGGCCGAACCCACCGAACCCGAACATCTGGGGTTTCGATCAACTCTATCTATCACCTATCAGTGACCACCACCAGACACCCGGCACCCATCAGTGACCACCGCCAGTCACCCATTACCTATCAGTGACCACCGCCAGTCACCCTTCACCCATCAGTGACCTCCACCAGTCACCCGTCACCCATCAGTGACCACCACCAGACACCCATCACCCATCAGTGACCACCACCAGACACCCAGCACCCATCAGTGACTACCACCAGTCACCTATCAGTGACCTCCACCAGTCACCCGTCACCCATCAGTGACCACCACCCGTCACCCATCAGTGACCACCACCAGTCACCCATCACCTATCAGTGACCAACGCCAGTCACCCATCGCCCATCAGTGACCACTGCCAGTCACCTATCACCCATCAGTGACCACCGCCAGACACCCGTCACCCATCAGTGACCACCGCCAGACACCCGTCCCCCATCAGTGACCACCGCCAGACACCCGTCCCCCATCAGTGACCATCGCCAGTCACCCGTCACCCATCAGTGACCACCGCAAGTCACCCATCAGTGACCATCGCCTATCAACTGTCAGTGACCGTCACACCCATGAGTAAACATCACCTGTAAAAGTCTCACACATTTGGCATCGCCATACTCAGGAAGAGTAGCAGAATGTATTTTGGGGTGTCATTTTTGCTATGTACATGCTATGTGTTGGAAATATCATATAAATGGATAACTTTGTGTAAAAAAAATGCGTTTTCATTTTTTTACCCACATTTTCCAAAAACGACTGGAAAAATGTGGCATGTTCAAAAGACTCATTGTGCCTCATAGATTATATGTTGGGGTGTTTTCTTTCCAAAATGGGGTCATTTTGTGGGCAATTCCATTGTCCTGGTGCTCCAGGACCTTCAAAAGTGTAATAGGGGGTTGAGAAATTAGATGTGTAATTTATGCTTGTAGAACGCCTGAAGGTGCTAGTTCAATGTTGGGCCTCTGTATGTGGTCAGGCTATGTAAAAGTCTCACACATGTGGTATCTCCATACTCAGGAGGAATAGCAAAATGTATTTTGGGGTGTAATTTTTGCTATGTACATGCTATGTGTTGGAAATATCTTATCAATGGACAACTTTGTGTAAAAAAAATGTGTTTTTATTTTTTCCCCACATTGTCCAAAAACTACTGGAAAAAAATGAACCGTTCAAAAAACTCATTATGCCTCATAGATTATTCGCTGGGGTGTTTGCTTTCCAGAATGGGGTAATTTTTGTGGGTAATTCCATTGTCCTAGTGCTCCAGGGCCTTCAAAAATGTGATAGGTCGTCATGACATTAGATGTGTAATTTATGTCCCTAGAATACCTGACGGCATTCCCTGCATGTTGAGCCTCTGTATGTGGCCAGGCTGTGAAAAAGTCTCAGACATGTGATATCGCCATACTCAGGAGGAGTAGCAGAATGTGTTTTGGGGTGTAATTTGTGGTATGCATATGCTGTGTGTGAGAAATAACTTGTTAATATGACAATTTTGTAAAAAAAAAAAAAATAATAATAATAATAATCTTTATTTTGCAAAGAATTGTGGGAAAACAATTTCAAAAAATTCACCATGCCTCTTACTAAATACCTTGGAATGTCTACTTTCCAAAAAGGGGTCATTTGGGGGGTATTTGTACTTTCCTAGCTTGTTAAGCCTCGTACACACGGGACGACGATCGTGTACAACAGGTCGTACTAACAAAAGCATAGGTTGGCCCCTCCCAGGGGGCCGTCCTCACCTTAGCATATAATCCCCCTGCTCTGCATAGCACATCAGTTCGTAACAAGCTGTACAAACTCAACACGGAGGGGTGGGTGCTGCGTCTGTCAGTGAACTCAGAGAAAAGGATTTTACGGTAAGTTATAATAAAATCCCCTTTACTCTTCCGTTCACTGACAGACGCAGCCTTCTTATGACACGTGGGGACGTCCCGAAGCTGTGCCAATCAAGAGGGGTGGGCAAACTATATAACAACTGTACCCAACAGAAAAAGCCCTCTCAGGTGGCGCTAATCGCGCCTACACTGCCACTTGTAATACTTTGCGGCCAAAGGCAGCATCCGAAGATGCTGAAACATCAATTTTGTAAAACTTAGTAAACGTGTGCACTGAGGCCCAAGTAGCCGCTTTGCACACCTGAGACACCGAGGCCTGGTGTCTAAACGCCCAGGAAGTACTAACTGCCCTGGTGGAATGAGCCGTGACGGGAAACGGGGGAACCTTGCCCCGAATCTCATATGCATGAGTCACGGTCTTCCTTATCCAACGAGAAATGGTAGCTGACAAGGCCGCCATGCCTTTGCGCGACCCTTCCGTCAGCACAAATAAAGAATCAGGCTTCCGAAAAGAAGCTGTAAAAACAAATACACCTGCAAAGCCCTCACCACATCCAAAGAATGCAGTTCAACTTCTTTGGGATGCGACGGGTGCGGGCACAATGAGGGAAGAACAATATCCTCATTTAAATGAAAAGAAGAAACCACCTTCGTAAGAAACTAAGGGGAAGGTCGCAAAACCGCCTTGTCCTTGTGAAGGACCAAGTAAGGTGACTTGCAGGATAACGCTGCTAACTCAGACACCCGCCTAGCGGATGTGACAGCCACCAGAAAAGCCACTTTCTGCGACAAAAGTCGCAAGGGAATGTCAATCAATGAATGAGACGCCAAGGGCCGTTGAAAAAGAACCGCCAGGGCTGAAATCTGACCCTTAAGCGTACTTAACACCAGGTTCTTGTCCAGTCCTTGCTGCAAAAAAGTCAGTACTCTGGACACTATATAAGAGCGGGGGTTCCAACCCCCTGCCTCGCACCAGGTAATGTAGGCCTTCCAGGTCCTATGTTAAATCTTTCGTGAGGTACCTTTACGTGCTTCAATCATAGTAGGGATCACGGAGTCCGAGACACCCCTATCCCTCAACACCTGGGACTCAATAGCCAAGCCGTCAAAGCCAGCGAGGGTAAAGCATGGTGCAAGATGGGCCCCTGTGACAGTAGGTCTTCGCGAAGTGGAAGACGCCATGGAACATCTGTCACTATCCGTACTACGTCGGCGTACCAAGGACGCCGAGGCCAATCCGGAGCTACCAGGATTGTCGGGATTCCCTCTGCTTCTATCCTGCGCAAAACCCGTGGTAGAAGCTTTAGAGGAGGAAAGATGTACAGAAGCCGATACCGACCCCAGGGCGCTACCAGTGCGTCCGAGGCGACCGCCAACGGATCTTTTGTTCTGCACACAAAGGTCTGTCTTTTGTGAGGTACTCGTTGCCTTATTCAGACGGGCCACTGGGGGGTCCACCGTTGGGGAAGCCCATCTCTTAGTAAAGCTATCCTCAAAGGGGTAGCGAACAGCAAAGCTTTTAGGAAAAGCAAAGGAATTTGGTGGCCGCAGCCATTCCTTGAACACCGCCTGTTCAAACACCTGATCATAAGGGTAAGCCCTAGGGGACCTAGGGGGTTTAAGTGATCCACAAATATATGTGGACTCATGCGTCTCCCCTGCTTGGTCAAGCCGCATGGAGTCGTGAATATCAGTGATCAGAAAGGCCACTATCGCTTTATCAGGCGAAAACGGAGCCTCCTGATCACCTTCGCCTTCTGAGGGCAGTTCACCCTCTGATAGGTCCACAGGTGTGACCACTGAGGTGCTTTCTCGATCCGAATCCTCCCCTGAGGAAAGAGGGGGGTGGGTGTTTTTTGGGGCCCCCCGGAACCGGGTCCCCCGCCCGGGGAAAGAACTCCCCAAATACCGCCCTCAGCTGTTCCAGGGACACCAAGGTTCCTGGGGTGGATTGTTGATCCGCAGGTACACCTGCCATAGCCTTGCCGGCCTCTGACATCCCAGCCTTCTGGCACCCCCACTGTGTGACCACCACCTCTACCCCACCAATCAGCCAGGGAGGCAGGATTGCACCTACCGCTACCAGCACCCAGGGAGAGCCAGCTATACTTGCTGTTTTTAAATGCTTCAGCACTTGTGACCGGAATGAGCAATGCCCAAAAATCCACTGCACTTCAAGAGCCTGCACCACAGAGTGTCAGCCACGTTGTCCAAGTGAAACCGGAAGTACTAATTCCGTTTATATCACTTCCTGTTCCCTCTGCTTCTGATACCAAAAACGACCATTGGGGGGCACCAGAGGACAGGCTAAAAACCACATGTGGTTACCAAACAATGGATGCTGCCATTAACACAAGCAGAGCTTATAGCAAAATGGTGTGGTCAGCAGACGAACGAACGAAAGATGATCCACACCGAATGGCGGCGAACCGCTTAATGCAGTGCTCTGAACGGTCAGTGCAAGGTGCGGTACTGCGGGGGGGGAGGGGGAGTGGGGGGGAATGGGAGATAATCCTCAAAGGGGTACCACCCAGTGTGTCCCCACTAACGGACCCCCACCGGCCGGCTACCACAGAAGCTGCCCAGGTGCCCACTCTCTGCGCCCCTAGGACGGAAGAGGGGTCCACTCACCAATCCGATGGGTGCAGCGGGTAGCCACCCAGAGCAGACTTACCTCCCCATAGAGAGGCATGCTGCTGGCCAGGCCCCTGGACAGGAACAAAACCAGTCACTGGGCTCTAGTGGGTTTTAGCCACTGGCCGCCCACACGGAACGGGCGCTATGCGGCGGGCCCCCGCTAAGGGTAGCTCGCATAGTGTCGGCCGTACTGGGGAAAGTTTTTGGATTCTAGATATCCTCTATACCACCAGCCAGCTTCTTGATAGCAGTCTTCATCAGAAAAAATCTTCAGGAGACCGCATATCCCATAGGGAACCAGGTCTACTCCTTGCACTAGGCAATTTAAAACTGATGTGCTATGCAGAGCAGGGGGATTATATGCTAAGGTGAGGATGGCCCCCTGGGAGGGGCCAACCTATGCTTTGGTTTTATTTTTGCCTAGTCTACTCCTAGTGATATGAGCATAACCCCACGTGTCATAAGAAGGCTGCGTCTGTCAGTGAACGGAAGTGAAAGAGTAGGGGTACAATGAACCCCATACTCATTCACATAGGGAGGCCAGGATCTGGGGGCCCCGTTGTTAAAGAGGGCTTCCAGATTATGATAATTCCCCGCCCACAGACCCCACAACCACCGGCCAGGGTTGTGGGGAAGGGGCTCTTTTCTCCCATGTGAGGGCATGTGGCCTGGTATGGTTTGGGGGGGAGGCATTAGCTCGCTCTCCCCCCTTTACTGGCCTGCCAGGCTGCATGCTCGGAAAAGGGTCTGGTATAGATTTTAGGGAGACCCCCACGCCATTTTATTTGTACATTTTGACATTTTGGCATGGGGTTCCCCTCCAAATCCAAATGGATTTGGGGGGACCCTTGACGCTTTTTTTATTCTAGCATGGGGTTCCTCTTAAAATCTATATCAGACACGAAGGGCCTGGTATGGATTAGGGGGGGACCCTACACTGTTTTTTTTATTAATTTGTGTTTGAACCTGAGGACATGTGAGATTCAGATGCATTCCCATAGAAGGCACTGAGCCTAGAATTTAAACCAAATTAGAATCACACCACAGTACTCAGAAAACGCACAAGACTCTTTGCTAATTTGCACTGCTCATCCATGTCTTTATGGACCTTGCTTTGGCTACTGGTGTGCAGTCATGTTGAAACTGTTCCCACAAAGTTGGGAGCATGAAATTGTCCAAAATGTCTTGGTACGCTGAAGCCTTAAGAGTTCCTTTCACTGGAACTAAGGGGCCACGCCCAACCCCTGAAAAACAACCCCACACCATAATCTCCCCTCCACCAAATGATTTGGACCAGTGCACAAAGCAAGATCCATAAAGACATGGATGAGTGAGTTTGGGGTGGAGGAACTTGACTGGCCTGAACCGAGTCCTGACCTCAACCTGATAGAACACCTTTGGGATGAATTAGAGCAGAGACTGCGAGCCAGGCCTTCTCATCCAACATCAGTGTCTGACCTCACAAATGAAATTCTGGAAGAATGGTCAAACATTCCCATAGACACGCTCCTAAATCTTGTGGACGGCCTTCCCAGAAGAGTTAAAGCTGTTATAGCTGCAAAGGGTGGGTCAACTCAATATTAAACCCTACGGACTAAGACTGGGATGGCATTAAAGTTCATGTGCGTGTAAAGGCAAGCATCCTAATACTTATGACAATATAGAGTAGTTCAGATTGGGTGTTCCATGCAGGAATCTCCAACTCATTTGACAGGGACAAAGCCGCTTCCTCGGGGAGAACTGATCTAGAACTCTGTTATAGATATTCAATGTGCATGCAGCTTGGACCAAGAGAGAAAAACCGTGACCATTGCATATCAGAGGATACCAGCTAAATACTTGGATGTATACAATTTTAGAGGGAAGTATAGTAAACTTTAAAACTTCTTTAAACTCCTACTACAAAACACTGCTTAATATTTGAATTGTATCTCGGTACAGACTTTTGTGAGAACCACACAAGCAAGAAATAACATGGCTGTGTGCATTCCATAAATTGGTCATTTTGAGAGGAAGTGATATTTAACAGGAAATTACACTGGTTGCATATTGAAATGGAAAGGTAATCTTACATTTTAAATGGCTTATGTAGCAATTATTTCTGTTATATATTTTAATAAAAATGTAGTTTTCTTTTCAGCTTGTTATGAACTTCTTCAATAGCAACTACATAATGGAGAAGCCAAAATGTATCTCATGCAAGAAAGCAACTGGGTAAAAAAAAGTCTTTAAAGTTACTCACTAAATCGCCCATAAATGTAGGCTTTTGTGTATTAATTCAAACTGAGGATACGTGTAATTTAACAGTAATTAGGCCATGGTCTCAATTCTGTTCACGAAGAAAACAAAAATAAAGGTCTGAACTACCAAATTAAAAAAAAATCTCTTCTTTTCTACATTGGTTGAAAAATCTTTTATTACAGGCAAGTTTATTAGTGAACCCCAGAGAATGTTTCATCCTCTTAGGAGAAGTGTTTCCCACAAATAACTTCACATAGATTAGTCTGTTTTGTTTTGACTGATTAGCTATACAAATAGTGTGCTTTGCATCTTAGAAATAAATCCTTGAAGAGGGGAAAAAAAACAATTTAAATTTCATATGCTTTAGAGTGCTATTTTAATTCAATTAATATGAAAAGCATAGGTTAATTGCCTTCCCTGTTAATGGGTGAGTATTATGCATGCAGACATAGTTTATTTATAGAGTCTGTGTTTGATGTACACAATCAATTCCGAAAAGGGATAACAAAGATGTGGTTGTCCCTGCGCAGAATAATAATTGGGGATTCTGGTGATTTTAAGTTTTATTTACTAAATACTTTCAGAAACGTATGATTTTAACGGTCGTGATATTATTTGAAATCATTGTGTGTCACAGCAGAATTTTAGTCAATATTATCTACATCTGGGCACAGACTTCAAGTTATTGTCTTAGATCTGATTTCTTTGAGGCAAAGCAGGTTACTTCACTGTCCCAAATATACACAAGGCACACCTTCCTCTCTGTTCTATGCCAAAGCTGCCAGTTGACCAGTAAACTGCTTTTAAAATAACCCCTAAATGGGGGGTCAGCAAGCCGTCGATCATGATTGACCCATGGACCATGGGCAGCCGATGGGTCAGTCGGGAACAGAGACCTGTACACAGTCCTTCCCCCTGCCTCCGCCGCTCTGCTCTTCACTGCAAAGCGGATAGTGGGAGGAGTCACAGTACTGGATAGAGGGCAGGGGCAGGAGTTGCTGGAATTAACTTTTCACATTAACCAGCAGGTGATTGGTTGCCAGGCAGTCCTAGCAACCAATCACCAGCTGGTTAATGTAAAAAGTTAATTCTGGCAGCTCCCACCCTCTATCCAGTACTGTCATACTTCCTGCTCTCTGTTCTGCTATACACCAGTGTAAGGTAGGAGAGTGCTACCTGCACACTGGTGTGAAGAGGGCACTACAGTGGGAGGAGGGGTGTGTGTGTAGGGGACAGAGGACACTACAGTTGGGGGGAGGGAGGGGTGAAGGGGACAGAGGACACTGTATGGGGGGAGTGTGAATGGGACAGAGGACACTGTATTGGGAAGAGCACAGAGAATGTTACAGTGGGGGTGTGAAGGGGACAAAGAACATTTCTTTGGGGGAGCAGAGGACACTACAGTGGGGGGGGAGGGGTGTGAAGAGGACACAGACCATTGCTTTAGGGGGCAGAGGACACTACAGTGGGGGAAGGGTGTGAATGGAACAGAGGACATTGCTTTGGGGGGAGGCAGAGGAGACTACAGTGGGGGTGTGTGAAGGGCACAAAGGACACTGCTTTGAGGGGGCACAGGACTCTGCTATGGGGGCGCAGATAGATGACACTACAGTGTACAGTGGGGGGGTGTGAAGTGAAGGTGAGGGGACACTGCTATGGGGGGGCAGAGAACACTATGGGGGGGGTTGTGATATGAAGGGGACAGAGGACACTGCTATGGAGAGGTAGAGGATACAACAGGGGGGGGTTGTGGTATGAAGGGGACAGAGGACACTGCTATGGGGGGGGCAGAGGACACTAGAGGGGGGGTTGTGATATGAAGGTGACAGAGGATGGGGGGGTTGTGATATGAAGGGGACAGAGGACACTGCTATGGGGCGGGACAAGGACACTAAAGTTGGGGGGATTGTGTAAAGTGGGACAGAAGACACTGCTTTGAGGGGGCATAGGACACTGCAGTAGGAGCAACAGAGGATGCTATAGTTAGGGAGGTGGTAAAAAGGGGGCAGGAAACTGCTATGGGGAGGTAGAAGACACTACTATATGAGGGGCAGAGGTCCCTACTGTGGGAGAGGCGGGAAGGGAAACTACTGTGGGTGGCAGAGAACACTACTTTTAGGGAAATGATGTGAAGGGGATCTTTGATTTCCTCCATGCTGTCCAGGTAGATCTCAACCTCTGAAAGGTTCCCTACCCCTGCCTAAATACATCCTGTCAAGTGACAACATTGTTCATGAATTTAGCTTGTTCAGTACTAGTTAAAGTAGAACTAAACCTAACTGCAAGCAAGCAACTCTTTATTACAGAAGAGAATTGCTAGGTCTGCTCTCCAATAATATACACTGGATTATTGCAAACAACCCAAACAAAATAATTGTCTAATGCAGGGTTCACAAAATATGAATTTGTATTATTACTTATGCACAAACCTAACAATGAAAAGGTGTACATTTGAACCCAGCCATCCTATTTCCTGTGTTATTATGATGTAGGAATCAGCTACTGTGAGCCCAGTGCACGACATATACCTTGAAGAACCAGATCTTTCTGTTTTTTTTTTGTAGATGGAATCCTGGTTTTGTTACTGAGAATGGTTGTCACTCAGGACTCTGAGTCCTGAGTGACTTCACAGTCATGACTTCACAGTCATGAGATCCTTCTTACCCAGCTCAAGAAGCAGGGCAAGCATGTGAGCCATTAAAAGAGTATACATTTATATAGATATTTATATATATATTTATATAGTAAAGATGCTTTTGAGGTGGTGCATGATTTTGGTTCCATTTGGAGAGCTAGAACTTTTTTTACTTCAGAAGGTAAACCACTCAAACACATTAAGGAAATTGATTGGCTGTCTTCAGTCTTCCAGATTCTTGCTGAGGTAGCAGTGATAACATTTGAACTCAGACATGGAACAGACCAGAAGCCAAGGAAAATCATAAAGTAGGCCAGGCAACTAAGGATGCTGTATTACAGCTCTGGACACTTGCTGGGTCCAGGGGTGGACTGACCGTTCGGGAATTTTTGACAGTGGCCGAGGGCCCAGCTGCAGAAGGGGGCCCGCTGGTGCCACCTGCTGGACCTTACTGGGCTAGTCCAGTCACTTCTCACTCTCTCAGCCAACCACCCACAGTGACCCACAGCAGAGCCAAGGCAGGGTGCCAGCCACCCACAGTGACCCTGGGCAGGGTGCCAGCACTGCAGCCAACCACTCGCAGTGACCCACAGCAGGGCCAGGGCAGGGTGCCAGCCACTGCAGCCAGCCACCCACAGTGACCCACTGCAGGGCCAGGGCAGGGTGCCAGCCACTGCAGCCAGCCACCCACAGTGACCCACAGCAGGGCCAGAGTGCCAGCCAGCCACCCACAGTGACCCACAGCAGGGCCAGGGTGCCAGCCAGCCATGGTGACCCATCCACACCAGGGAGCCAGCCAGCCACAGCATGATGCCAGCCAGCTACCCACAGGAGACATCCACCCACAGTTACCCACCCACAGCAGGGCTAGGGTGTCAGCCAGCCATGGTGAACCACCCACACCAGGGAGCCAGCCAGCCACCCAGAGGAGCCATCCACCCACAGTGACTCACCCACAGCAGGGCCAGGGTACCAGCCAGCCACCCACGGTGACCCAGCCAGCCAAAGCAGGGTGCCAGCCAGCCACCCACAGGAGCCATCCACTCAAGGTGACCCAACCACAGCAGGGCCAGGGTGCCAGCCACCCACAGTGACCCACCTACACCAGGGAGCCAGCCAGCCCCAGCAGGGTGCCAGCCATCCACCCACAAGAGACATCCACCCATGGTAACCCACCCACAGCAGGGCCTTGGTGCCAACCAGCCAGCCACCCAGGTTGACTCAGGAAGCCAGCCAGCTACAGCAGGGTTCCAGCCAGTCATCCACAGGAGCCAGCCACCCACAGTGACCCACCCACAGCAGGGCCAGGGTGCCAGCCATCCACCCATGGTGACCCACCACCACCAGGGAGTCAGCCATCCACAGCAGGGTGCCAGC
This sequence comes from Glandirana rugosa, assembly GCA_018402905.1. Lineage (NCBI taxonomy): Eukaryota > Metazoa > Chordata > Amphibia > Anura > Ranidae > Glandirana > Glandirana rugosa. The sequence continues at coordinate 45,160 of BLSH010370337.1, read as the reverse complement.
CAGCCACCCACAGGAGTCAGCCAACCACAGTGACCCACCCACAGCAGGGCCAGGGTGCCAGCCCACCAGCCACAGAGGACGGGGGATCCAGCCACAGCTACAATACCCATAGTTAAGGTAAAAGAATCACTACACAGTGCCAATTTTATTTCTACTTTGTGAGAGGTTGGCGCAGGGGTGAGAGTCATGGCACAAGGAGGAGGACACTTTCTAACAAACTCTCTAATGGCCACTAAGAGGGAATCTGTAAGGGAGAGATCCCTCCAGGTCCCATTAGAGTTGCCTGCTTCACTTCCTGTATTTTGTTTAATGTTGAATGGGAAGAGATTGTAGGAGGATCCCAGGGAAACAAAAACTCCTTAGGGGAGTATCTCTATATTTGAGTGCATTTCTACACTTTCTATTTATTAAGTTTTTCAATTAGAATGGATTAAAAAGTGTATATATATATATATATATATATATATATATATATATATATATATGGTATACGGTATATATATATTTGACTTATAACACTGTATTGTATTTTAATCATTTGTGCAAAGTGGACAGGACCAGGGGTGGAGCGTGGGCAGGACCAGGGGTGGGGCGTGGGCAGGGCCTGACAGGAGACCCTTGCTTTATTTGGTCCAGGGGCCCTGAGTTTTGTCAATCCACCCCCGGCTGAGTCTGTGCATCTCACCCCTAGTTCTGGCCCAGGAGAGCTGGGATTAATAATTAAACTTTGAATACCCCAGAATGAGAGGTGGTCCACAGTGAGAACAACTTCTTATGAAATAGGACTTAGGAAAAATGGTGACAGCCACTCTTTTTCCTATGATGGCCAGCTTGACACATAGACTGTATCATCAGTCAAAAGTAGTTATGGCTGCCTTAATAAATGAGCAATGGATGGTGATAGGGTTCACCAAAGTTGTTTTATAATATGCCACTTCTTGTTTTACCTGTAACCAAAGATTTTACCTAAAATTGAACATACTTTTCAGAGATTATAAATTGTTAATGTAGCACTCGTGTCCTAAACATGGCTGCTAGTAAATGTAGTTGTGCTAGGTGGTAACTAGCCTGGCTAAATTGTAGTCTTTGATCCACTGGTTTCTGTCCCAAGCTTGAGTTTAATTTGTAGTCTCTCTCTTCTGTCAGTAGGTGGTACTGTTGCCTTTGGCATTAGGATGATGGATTACAGTAAATTCAGATGATGAGTAAATATGTTGTCTCAGTCAATTAGGAGGAGTTTCCTTTGGCCGCTTTGCATGCTGGGATAAGCTATTTGGAAGAAGTCAGGTGATCGGGGTTCTTTCCATGCCAAGCTTTAACTTGGAGGGGATGTGTGTGGAGCAGCAACTGAGGGTTAGGCCTGAAACCTGAGGTCTAGCCATGTGTGTAGGGGCTCGGCCCGAGGGGAGCCTGATTGTTACCGGAGGTACAGGAGAAGCAGTTGCCAGAAGTATGACCACTCCTTTTGCCAGAGGCATGTCAAGAAGGCATGGAGTTCTGAAGGAGTACCAGAGCAGATGCTTCACCAGCCTGGGTACGGTGAAGTAGCTGGTAAAGCTTTAGTAGCTTGAAGGAGTACGGTGGGTAGTTGTACGTAATGCTTGAAGATAAGTACAGCAGGTAACTGTGAGTACAGCGGAAGCTGTGAGTCAAGCCAGAGGGATCCAGCAGGTAGCTGTGAGTCCAGGAACCCAGCGGGTAGCATGGGTGGAGCTTGAAGAATGCAGCGGGTAGGGGATCCAGCAGGTAGCTGGGAGTCCAAGAAGTCTAGTGAGAGACTGCGAGCTAAGCCTGAAGACTACAGCGGGTAGCTGTGAGTGAAGCTTAAGTAGTCCAGCAGGTAGCTGGGAGTTAAGCTTGAAGATCTACAGCGGGATACTGTAAGTAAAGTGTCGCTATAGGAGACAGCAGTTGCTACAAGATACAGATTGCTGCATTCAGCTTAAAGGCCCTTTTTCTGTATTGCTCTCTGCCTAGTTCTATTTTTGTCTGAGGAGTCTGCCAATTTGCTATTGCATTTGCCTAAGGGTGTCCTGTGCCCTAACCCTCAATCCACTTGTTCATGTTAAGAGAAATAAAACTCTCTTTGTTCATTTTTAAAAGTGATCATTCCATCTTGCACTACACCCACTATGCCTAGTAACCTGCACCCTGAGGAGGAATGTCAGCTCTCCCTGACTCTTGAGGTCACCATCGGGGCTCTGGAGGTCAGGGAGACTGCTACATTAAATCAAGATACTCAAATCAGGATCTTGCAAGTATGCAATTACCTGTATGGACATGGTTTCTGGAAGACCAGACGTTTGGCCAGTGGCAAATGCTATTGCCAAGGCCAGAGTAAAAAATGTTATCAGAAGTAGTTTGTAAGTATAGAGTCCCAGAAACTACAGAGGGAGTAGCAGAGGAACTCATTTTATGGGAAAGTTATTTTTGAGGCTTTATTTTACACCCCTCACCATCCACAATGTAATGGAAAAAGTAGAAAGACTTATTGGAATGCTGTAAAAAGTGCAGTCGCTAAGGTGATGTCAATACACTAAAAAATGATGGCCTGAATGTCTTCCAATATTTTATATTAAGCCCTTAAGGGGATATTGGATCCCCTCCTTAGATTTTGTTTGGCAGTGTGCCACGCACTTGCTTATATTTTCATCAACAGCTAAAGGCCTCCACAGGGATCTCACAGGGAATGTTGGTGATCTCTAAGGCTCCATGCTAGCTTTTTTTTAAGCTCCAAGAAGCTGTTATTAGCATTTTTTCTGCTCCTAGAAGCTAAATTGTGTTATCCTATGTGTTGATGCACACTACTTTAGGCTACTAGCATTTTATGAGCTTCAGTGGCTAGGAGCAGGAACACAATTGTTTTTAGAGAGTTTTTTCAGCAGAAAAAAATGCTGAATGCTCCTAAACGCTCCTAACTGCTTCTAAATGCTACTATAATGTTCTTAAAATGTTACTAAACAGCTTTTTTTGAGATTTTTTTTTCTTCATGTACCGCAAAACACTAATAAAATGCTCATGCTACTAGACGCTGGCACAAAAATGCTATCATCAGCATTTATCATCCAGCATTTTTTTCCTAGCTTTTTTTTGAGCTTATGAAAAACACTAGTGTGCATGGAGCCTTAGGTTTTTAAAATGTGTTTTCTCCCTAATTCCAGATCCTAACAGTTTGGAAGGATCTCATAAACTAAAGACATTTATATATGAGGAAATGTTTTGAGACACAATACAGCGTGTATTTCATGCATAGTTGACAAAAATTGAAGGAGAAGTTACCTGGATCCACACCAGACACTGCAAAAAAATATCTAAATTCAGAGCCATCTTTAATATTGATTGGAACTTGGGTAAACATTTTCTTGGGGCCTCAACCCATGCAATTTTGCTCTCCATACAATAAATAGCTGCTAGACTCAAAATCAGTTTACTGAATCAGATCAGGCAGCGATTGCAATTGGTTGTCAGAGGTTACAGTATATCATTACCACTCACTGACTGGCTGCTAGAGGTTACAGCACACATTATGGCTCACTGATTATTTGCTAGAGGTTACAGCACGTGCCTTCTGCTTGTTGATTGGTTGCTAGAGGTTACTGTACATCAATACTACTCACTGTGCTTCCTCCAGCCCCACTCTACACATCCGATCATTGGGCATATCCTGTGGCCAGGCTCAAATATTGCTCCATGGCACTCTCCCCCCGCCAAGGGACTCCTGTGGTACAGCTGTGCCTGCCCTGTCCCCAAAGATTCCTCAGCTGCAGGCAGCCTCTGTGTGTGCGTGAGTGAGGGGGAGGGGCGGTGCTCGGTGCAGATGAGCGTACGGCGGGCTGCTGCTGCTTGTGGAGGTCCCGGCTGACAGGGGATACCGAGGAGCGGCTGGGGAGAGCCCTCATCTGATGGATGTTCATCATGGAGGCCCTGGAGTGGAGTCTGGTGAGCAAAATCCACCGATTTACCTGACTTGTACATTGTGAGATGGAGTAGTGCAGGAAGGAGTGTAGTGGGTCAGGTAGGTCAGTGTAGTGGGTCAGGTAGGTCAGTGTAGTGGGTCAGGTAGGTCAGTGTAGTGGGTCAGATAGGTCAGTGTAGTGGGTCAGGTAGGTCAGTGTAGTGGGTCAGATAGGTCAGTGTAGTGGGTCAGATAGGTCTGTGTAGTGGGTCAGGTAGGTCAGTGTAGTGGGTCAGGTAGGTCAGTGTAGTGGGTCAGATAGGTCAGTGTAGTGGGTCAGGTAGGTCTGTGTAGTGGGTCAGGTAGGTCTGTGTAGTGGGTCAGGTAGGTCTGTGTAGTGGGTCAGGTAGGTCTGTGTAGTGGGTCAGATAGGTCTGTGTAGTGGGTCAGATAGGTCTGTGTAGTGGGTCAGGTAGGTCAGTGTAGTGGGTCAGATAGGTCTGTGTAGTGGGTCAGGTAGGTCAGTGTAGTGGGTCAGATAGGTCTGTGTAGTGGGTCAGGTAGGTCGGTGTAGTGGACTGGTAGGTCAGTGTATTGGACAGGTAGGTTGGTGTAGTGGACTGGTAGGTCAGTGTATTGGACAGGTAGGTCGGTGTAGTGGACTGGTAGGTCGGTGTATTGGACAGGTAGGTCGGTGTATTGGACAGGTAGGTCGGTGTAGTGGACTGGTAGGTCGGTGTATTGGACAGGTAGGTTGGTGTAGTGGACTGGTAGGTCAGTGTATGTCCAATGTTTATTCCAGATCCCTCAGGTCATTTGTATCTCTTTTGAAGTGTAAAGTATGAGATTTTTTTTTATATGCAACTTTAATGCCTTAGATATAAAGAGCATTTATTACATGTGTTAGCCTGACATTGAAAGAACAATTACACTCTTTGAATCTAATTATCCACCTGCAATGTTTTTTTGGTTGAACTGGATGGACTTGTGTCTTTTTTCAACCTGACTAACTATGTAACTATGTAATGTTGGGCTAACATACATGAAACAAATGCATTTTCTATACAAGGCACTAAAGTCGCATATAAACCCCATTCCGCTCTCAAGCAGGGCCACCCGCTGACTGCGAGTGACATTTCTTAAATAGGTAAGGGGCGGGGCCACCTGGTGATGTCACATAGCGGCACCGCCCCTTGTGACATCACCGACTGGTGCATGCTGGAGGTGTCCCTGAATAGCAGTTTTGAAATGTGGTCACCCTACTCACTGATTGGTTGCTAGAGCTTACTGGACCTCCTCAGCACTCACTAATTGGTTGCTAGAGGTTGCTGCACATTATTACTGCTCACTGATTGGTTTCTAGAGGTTACTGTATATCCTTACTGCTCAATGATTGGTTGCAAGAGGTTAGTGCACATCACTAGTGCTCATTAATTGGTTGCTAAAGGTTATAGCACATCATCTCCTCACTGCCTGCACACCACGGACTGGGGAGGTGAGGGGACCCATCAATAGACAGAAAACTCCTAGGGATCCTAGGACTCCTGGAATCAGCAGCAATGCTGGGGGGGGGGGGTGATCAGTGGCAATGCTGGGGGGGTTGATGGGATCAGTGGCAGTGGTGGTGGATGTGATTAGTTAGGAGGCAGTACACTGTGGCAAATTCTGAACCACGTAGAGCAAAGCTAAAAAAAATCTTTGGCAAGTATATAGTGGGGGATTCTACACTGACCACCAATGTAATGGGAAATTTACAATGACCACCAATGTGAGGGGGGATTTACACTGATCACCAAAGTGAGGGGGAATTTGCAATGATCACCATGTAATGGGGGATTTTATGCCACCCACCAATATAAAGAGGGATTTCTACACTGACACCAATGTAATTGGGGCATTTACACCAACCACCAGTATAAGAGGGAATATACAATGACCTCCATGTAAGGTGACACTTCTACACTGACCACCAATGTTAAGAATGATTTACACTGAACACCAATGTAAAGGGGATTTACACTGAACACCAATGTAAAGGGGGATTTACACTAACCACTGGTGTAAGGACAATTCTGCACTTACCACCAATGTAAAGGGAAATGTACACTGATCACCAATGTAATGAAGAATTTACACTGACAACCAATGTAATGGGGGATTTTACATCAACAACCAACAAAGGGGGATTTCTACACTGGCCACCAATGTAAGGGGGGATTTACACTCACCCCCAATTTAAAGGGGGCTTCTACATGGACCACCAATGTAAGGGAGGATTCAAAACTGACCACATATGCAAATTTGGATTTTTTTACCTATTACCAATATAAAGAGGAGTTTCTACACTGGCCACCAATGTAATGGGAATTTGCATTGACCACTAATGTAATGGGGATTTACACTGACCACTAATGTAATAGGAGCATTCACAGTAACCACCAATGTAAGGAGGGATTTACACTGATCACCAATGTAAGGGGGACCTTCACACTGGCCACTAGGGTTTGTACACCAACCCCAATGTAGTGAGAAGATTTACACTGACCACTAATGTAATTGAGACATTTAGCCTGCGTTCAAATTTGTGTGTGTCAGGAACGCATGCAAATCACTTTCCTGACACCACAGAAATATGCTGCTCTTTAGCAGATACACAGCAGCGCCATTAATTGTTAATGACATCCTCACACATCTGCTGAGATGTGCATCTTGACATGCACCAAAATTCACGGTGCTGCGGCATTGTTATTTTGAAAAAGGGTTCCATTTTCAATTTGCTTACCTTTGAAGAACAGGCTGATGTTAGGTTTAATGTCCACAGTTGTAAGCAGGACTTGCAAACATACCCCTATACCTCCCCAGTGGGCAGCATTCAGCAGAGGTGATGGTGAATATGACCTCAGGGGGGCATGATATACATATGAATGCTGCCTCTATTTAAATATCAATGCAGCCAATCCACGGCTATTTACATATTAATGCCACCACTATTTACATATCAATGCAGGTTATTTACATGTAAACACAGGCTCTGCAGGTGAGTCATCTATACATGGCAATAGGGCAGCATTATTAACAGAACTTCACACTGAGATATCGGGACACAGCACAGGACTAAAACTTCACGGAGCAAAGGAATTTAAACTGGGATAGTTGGCAAATATGGGGCAGCTGCTTTGGGCCCCACAACAATGATAGGGCCCAGGGCAGCTGCCCTTTTTGCCTTGCCTTAACTACTTCCCACCCTCAGGCCATCATATGACATCCTTGACTTTGAGCGGCGATATCTGAATGGTGCCTTCAGCTACAAGCACCATTCAGATACTGTTTTTTAGAGCCGGTGATTCTCTGCAAGATAAAAGTGGTCTTAGCAGCAGATTGTTGGGGAAATTGCATATTTCATATTCCTTATTAAGGTTGGCCTCACAAATATCTATTACAGCCTCTAATATCCTGGCTACCTTGCATGACTCAACTTATTGGCATTTGAACTGCCTTATATGGACAAGCTAGCCCCCTCTACTCAGGAATGTGAAGGTCATATCGTTGCTTACCAGGGTGTTGGCTGGGGGTGGTCTTTTTCCTTATACACAAGCTTAATATCACAGCCCAAACTGGTATAAGTTAGTCTCACCCACAACGGCCATGAGGCCAGTGTCTGGTCCCGGTCACCTGTGCCATGAAAGGGACCCATAGCGGGAAACAAGAACCTTTAGTTACGTATTCTTGATATTTTCTTTATCTTTATCTGTATCTGTCATTACTTGTAGTAACTGTTATACTTTAAAGTATTTGTGTGATCTCTCTTTGCACATATCGAACACAACCCCAAAAACGTGACAATAGATGGATGCACCACAAGATCACTTTTATCGGTGGTGATAGAGGTGCCCGCCACTTTCCTGTCACCTCCGCCACTTACCAGACCGCTGGCAGTGGCGGAGATGATCCAGTCTGTTCCCCCCTGCATAGGAAGCCGAGTGAGCAGAAGATGCCGCCCACTCAGCTCTATAACATTGCAGGGTGGAAGCGACATCACAAGTCACTTCCACCCATAGCTCTTAATGGCAAATTTTTTTTTTAACTGTCTTTTTTTCTTTTTTTTTTCTTTTTTTTTTTTTTTGCATTTAACTGTAAATATGAGATTTGAGGTCTTTTTGACCCCAGATCTCATATTTAAGAGATCCTAGTATGCTTTTTTCAAGGAATGTTTACATTTCTTGTAATACTAATAAAAGTGATAAAAAAATATTTTTTTTAAAGGACAGTGTAAAATTAAAAAATAAAAAGTAAAATAAATAAGAAAAAACAAAATTTAAAGTGCCCCGTCCCCACGAGCTCTCGCGCAGAAGCGATTGCACATGTAAGTCCCGCCCGCATATGAAAACAGTGTTCAAACCACACCTGTAAGGTATCGCCGCGATCGTTAGAGCAAGAGCAATAATTCTAGCACAACATCTCCTCTGTAACTCAAAACTGGTAACCTGTAGAAATGTTTAAACGTCGCCAATGGAGATTTTGAGGTTGCAATGTTTGTCGCCGGAATTTTAAAGCATGACATGTTGGGTATCAATTTACTTGGCGTAACATCATCTTTCACAATAAGGAATTTTTTTTAATTGCACTTGTAAGGCCACTGCGCAAATACGGTTTGACATAAAGTTTTGCAACGACTGCCATTTTATTCTCTAGGGTGTAAGAAAAAAAAAAATATATATATATAGCCAGGTCCATAAATATTGGGACATCGACACAATTCTAATCTTTTTGGCTCTATACACTACCACAATGGATTTGAAATGCAACGAACAAGATGTGTTTTAACTGCAGACTTTCAGCTTTAATGTGAGGGTATATACATCCAAATCAGGTCAACAGTGTAGGAATTACAACAGTTTGTATATGTGCCTCCCACTTTTTAAGGGACCAAAAGTAATGGGACAATTGGCTGCTCAGCTGTTCCATGGCCAGGTGTGTGTTATTTCCTCATTATCCCTTTTACAAGGAGCAGATAAAAGGTCCAGAGTTATATTCAAGTGTGCTATTTGCATTTGGAATCGGTTGCTGTCAACTCTCAATATGAGATCCAAAGAGCTGTCACTATCAGTGAAGCAAGCCATCATTAGGCTGAAAAAAACAAAACAAATCCATCAGAGAGATAGCAAGAACATTAGGTGTGGCCAAATCAACTGTTTGGAACATCCTTAAAAAGAAAGAATGCACCAGTGAGCTCAGCAACACCAAAAGACCCGGAAGACCACGGAAAACAACTGTAGTGGATGACCGAAGAATTCTTTCACAACAGTTGGCCAGATCAAGAACACTCTCCAGGAGGTAGGTGTATGTGTGTCAAAGTCAACAATCAAGAGAAGACTTCACCAGAGTGAATACAGAGGGTTCACCACAAGATGTAAACCATTGGTGAGCCTCAAAAACAGGAAGGCCAGATTAGAGTTTGCCAAACAACATCTAAAAAAGCCTTCACTGTTCTGCAACAACATCCTATGGACAGATGAGACCAAGATCAACTTGTACCAGAGTGATGGGAAGAGAAGAGTATGGAGAAGAAAAGGAACTGCTCATGATCCAAAGCATACCACCTCATCAGTGAAGCATGGTGGTGGTAGTGGCATGGCGTGGGCATGTATGGCTGCCAATGGAACTGGTTCCTTTGTATTTATTGATGATGTGACTGCTGACAAAAGCAGCAGGATGAATTCTGAAGTGTTTCGGGCAATATTATCTGCTCATATTCAGCCAAATGCTTCAGAACTCATTGGACGGTGCTTTACAGTGCAGATGGACAATGACCCGAAGCATACTGAGAAAGCAACCAAAGAGTTTTTTAAGGGAAAGAAGTGGAATGTTATGCAATGGCCAAGTCAATCCCCTGACCTGAATCCGATTGAGCATGCATTTTACTTGCTGAAGACAAAACTGAAGGGAAAATGCCCCAAGAACAAGCAGGAACTGAAGACATTTGCAATAGAGGCCTGGCAGAGCATCCTCAGGGATGAAACCCAGCATCTGGTGATGTCTATGCATTCCAGACTTCAGGCTGTAATTGACTGCAAAGGATTTGCAACCAAGTATTAAAAAGTGAAAGTTTGATTTATGATTGTTAATCTGTCCCATTACTCTTGGTCCCTTAAAAAGTAGGAGGCACATATACAAACTGTTGTAATTCCTACACCGTTCACCTGATTTGGATGTAAATACCCTCAAATTAAAGCTGAAAGTCTGCAGTTAAAGCACATCTTGTTAGTTTCATTTCAAATCCATTGTGGTGGTGTATAGAGCCAACAAGATTAGAATTGTGTCGATGTCCCAATATTTATGGACCTGACTGCATATAATGTTTTAGGGGTTCTAAGTAATTTTATAGCAAAAAAACACTGATTTTAACTTGTAAACACCGAACTCCAAAAAGAGGCTCTGTCAGGAAGTGGTTAAAAAGGGCCCTGTCTAAATTTAAGTATCAATGTGTTCGATTTGTTTTACTCTCGGAATCAAAGCCTAGGATACTAGTCTATCACTCAAGTGCTTAAATTGTAATTAACCAATTCCTGCCCGTGCTATAGCTGAAAAACAGCTACAATGCAGGTTTTGTTTGCTGGGAGGGTGTCCATGGACGTCCTCCCATGACCGAGCTGCTCGCACGCCCCCTTCAGACTCGGCTGATCACAGATCAGGGTAAAAGCGGCCCTTTACCACGTGATCAACTGTGTCCAATGACAGCTGATCACAGGATGTAAACACAAGCCGACTACCTGCTTTTTTTTCCTCATGCTGACAGCGTGAGGAGAGAATAAAAAGGCCAATAACTGGCTTATGTTAAAGGGACATTGACACTGATAATCAGGGCCAGGGGCATCGCCAAAGCGGTGGCTATCAGGGCTTCAGGCCCGAATGTCATGCCCACAGCCCCGAGTCTCCCGAGGGGTCCCTAGTGGCGGGTCCGCGGCTCTGTCAAGTCGCCGGCCTGGTGGGCGGGCGACTTGACAGAGCCGCAGGCGGGCAACCTGACAGAGCCGTGGGCGAGCGGCTTGATAGAGCCACAAGCGGGTGGCTTTACAGAGCCACGAGCGGCCTTGAGAAGGGAGCCGAGAATGAGCGGGGCGGGCAAGCAGAGATAACCATCATCTCTCTCTGCCCGCCCCGCATCAATGCTCTTGCACATGGCTGCACTGTCGGTGTCACTGCCCACCTTGTGGAGGAGAGTGGAGGATCCTCTCTCTCCACAGCCCGTAAGTGCCGGACCTGAGGGGGAGGGGGGCTGTCAGAGCTGCCACTCCCGTGGGGGGGGATATGTGCTCTGTACTGGCTGCATACTGTGATACTGGTTCTGTACTGGCTGCATACTGTGATACTGGCTCCATACTGGCTGCATACTGTGATACTGGCTCTGTACTGGCTGCATACTGTGATACTGGCTCTGTACTGGCTGCATACTGTGATACTGGATCTGTACTGGCTGCATAATGTGATACTTGCTTAGTCTGGCTGCATACTGCTATACTGGCTCAGTCTGGCTGCATACTGTTTACTGGCTCAGTCTGGCTGCATACTGTGTACTGGCTGCATACTGTGATACTGGCTCAGTCTGGCTGCATACTGTGATACTGGTTCAGTCTGGCTGCATACTGTGTAGTGGCTCAGTCTCGTTGCATACTGTGATACTGGCTCAGTCTGGCTGCACACTGTGATACTGGCTCAGTCTGGCTCCATACTGTGATACTGGCTCAGTCTGGCTGCGTACTGTGATACTGGCTCAGTCTGGCTGCATACTGTTATACTGTCTCAGTCTGGCTGCATACTGTGATACTGGTTCTGTACTGGCTTCATACTGTGATACTGGCTCTGTAATAGCTGCATACTGTGATACTAGTTCTGTACTGGCTGCATACTGTGATATTGACTTTGTACTGGCTGCATACTGTGATACTGGCTCTGTACTGGGTGCATACCGTGATACTGGTTCTGTACTGGCTGCATACTGTGATACTGGCTCCATACTGGCTGCATACTGTGATACTGGCTCTGTACTGGCTGCATACTGTGATACTGGCTCTGTGCTGGCTGCATACTGTGATACTGGATCTGTACTGGCTGCATAATGTGATACTTGCTCAGCCTGGCTGCATACTGCTATACTGGCTCAGTCTGGCTGCATACTGTTTACTGGCTCAGTCTGGCTGCATACTGTGTACTGGCTGCATACTGTGATACTGGCTCAGTCTGGCTGCATACTGTGATACTGGTTCAGTCTGGCTGCATACTGTGTAGTGGCTCAGTCTCGTTGCATACTGTGATACTGGCTCAGTCTGGCTGCACACTGTGATACTGGCTCAGTCTGGCTCCATACTGTGATACTGGCTCAGTCTGGCTGCGTACTGTGATACTGGCTCAGTCTGGCTGCATACTGTTATACTGTCTCAGTCTGGCTGCATACTGTGATACTGGTTCTGTACTGGCTTCATACTGTGATACTGGCTCTGTAATAGCTGCATACTGTGATACTAGTTCTGTACTGGCTGCATACTGTGATATTGACTTTGTACTGGCTGCATACTGTGATACTGGCTCTGTACTGGGTGCATACCGTGATACTGGTTCTGTACTGGCTGCATACTGTGATACTGGCTCCATACTGGCTGCATACTGTGATACTGGCTCTGTACTGGCTGCATACTGTGATACTGGCTCTGTGCTGGCTGCATACTGTGATACTGGATCTGTACTGGCTGCATAATGTGATACTTGCTCAGCCTGGCTGCATACTGCTATACTGGCTCAGTCTGGCTGCATACTGTTTACTGGCTCAGTCTGGCTGCATACTGTGTACTGGCTGCATACTGTGATACTGGCTCAGTCTGGCTGCATCCTGTGATACTGGCTCAGTCTGGCTGCACACTGTGATACTGGCTCAGTCTGGCTCCATACTGTGATACTGGCTCAGTCTGGCTGCCTACTGTTATACTGTCTCTGTCTGGCTGCATACTGTGATACTGGTTCTGTACTGGCTGCATACTGTGATACTGGCTCTGTAATAGCTGCATACTGTGATACTAGTTCTGTACTGGCTGCATACTGGGATATTGACTTTGTACTGGCTGCATACTGTGATACTGTCTCTGTACTGGCTGCATACCGTGATACTGGTTCTGTACTGGCTGCATACTGTGATACTGGCTCTGTACTGGCTGCATACCGTGATACTGGTTCTGTACTGGCTGCATACTGTGATATTGGCTCTGTACTGGCTGCATACTGTGATACTGGCTCTGTGCTTGCTGCATACTGTGATACTGGCTCTGTACTGGCTGCATACTGTGATTCTGGCTCTGTACTGGCTGCATACTGTGATACTGGCTCTGTACTGGCTGCATACTGTGATTCTGGCTCTGTACTGGCTGCATACTGTGATACTGGCTCTGTACTGGCTGCATACTGTGATACTGGCTGCATACTGTGATACTGGCTCTGTGCTGGCTGCATACTGTGATACTGGCTCTGTACTAGCTGCATACTGTTTTACTGGCTCATTCTGACTGCATAATGTGTACTGGCTCAGTCTGGCTGCATACTGTGTAGTGGCTCAGTCTGGCTGCATACTGTGTACTGGCTGCATACTGTGTATTGGCTGCATACTGTGTTACTTGCTGCAATATACCCTATGTTATGCTGAGCTGTATACTCCTGACACAATATGTGGAATACAGGGGACAGAGTGGGTGGATTCTATAAGGGGTGGGGCTTATGAGAAGTAGGAAGGGTCAACAAGGAAGGGCGGGGCCTGGCACCCCCATCCTAAAACTTCACCAACTGCCACTGGTCGGTGGTGTGGCGGGGAGCATCTCTCACTGCCCCCCACATCACCTCTCTCCGGGACACACCACTGGGGGACACCTGTGTAAGGAGGGACTCCACTGGCGCTGGGGACACATGTGTAAGAAGGGACACTCCACTGGGGGGCACCTGTGATGTAAGGAGGGACTCCGCTGGGACACCTGTGATGTACGGAGGAACTCCGCTGGGGACACCTGTGATATAAGGAGGAACTCTGCTGGGGACACCTGTGTTGTAAGGAGGAACTCCGCTGGGGACACCTGTGTAAGGAGGGACTCTGCTGGTGCTGGGGACACCTGTGTAAGGAGGGACACTCCACTGGGGGGCACCTATCATGTAAGGAGGGACTCCGCTGGGGACACCTGTGATGTAAGGAGGGACTCCGCTGGGGACACCTGTGCAAGGAGGCACTCCGCTGGGGGACACCAGTGATGGAAGGAGGGACTACCCTGGGGGCATCTGATGGAAGGAGGGACTCCGCTGGGAACACCTGATGACATCTGGTAGCAGGCGACAGTGACACACTCAGGGCTCCCACTGATTCTTCATTATGGTGAGTTGAACTATTTCATTTTATATTACAATGTAATATAAGAAATAATGCGCTTCAATCATCCTGACACCATACCAACCATGGTGCCAGGATGATTGAAGCGCTAACACCAGGTGTTTGAAGTATCTTTATCTGCTGATTGTTAAACTTTCTGGAATACACATATTGCTATTGTGATGTAGGATCAGTGCCTGCTGTCCCTCCATCCCAACTTTGTTCCTTCCTTCCTTCCTTCCTTCTCTTCTCTTTCCTTCCCTCCCTATCTCTTTCTTTCTTCCTTCCTCCATCCCTCGTTCATCTCAGACTTGAGCCACACCCCCTAAAACCACACCCCATTTAAGCCATGCCCACAGTTTAGCTTAGACCACACCCAATCTTCGTTGCGGCACGCTTCGCACTCCGCATTTCTTCGGACTTGGGTCCCTGGTCTTTTTCCCACCTAGCAACGCCCCTGATCAGGGCATTGATTATCAGTGTCCTAATTATCAGTGCAGTCCCAACAGTGCCACCAATCAGTGCTCATCAGTGCCATCTATCTGTGTCAATCAGTGCTGCCAATCAGTGCCACCTACTAGTGCCACCTACTAGTGCCTATCAGTGCCCATCAGTGCCACCTATCAGTACCCATCAGTACCACCTATCAGTTCTGCCTATCAGTGCCACCTCTCGGTACCCTTTAGTGCCACCTATCAGTGCAGCCTGATCAGTGCTTCCTCATCAATACCCATCAGTGTTGTCTCATCAGTGCCACCTATCAGAGCCCATCAGTGTCGCCTCATCAGTACCAATCAGTGCAGCCTGTCAGTGCCCATCAGTGCAGCCTCATCAGCACACTTCAGTGAAGGAGAAAAATTACCTGTTTGCAAAATTTTATAACTATGAAATTTTTTTTTTTTTTTGTATCATTTTTCGTTTGTTTAGCAAAAGATAACAAACTCAGTGGTGATTAAAGTGGTTGTCAACCCTTGACAACCACTTTAACCTACAGGTAAGCCTATAATAAGGCTTACCTGTAGGTTCCCTGCATATCTCCTAAACCTGCACGGTTTAGGAGATATACAGTGTACTGTGATGTGCCCACGTCATCGGGCACATGCGCAGTGAAGAAACGGCCTCTGTGTCGTTCCTTCACTGAGATCGTGCAGTGGTTGGCGGCTCCCGCGCGCATGCGCAGGAGTGATGTCACGGGACTACGGCCAGTCACAGAGCCAGAGATCATGACCCCGGAAGGAAGAAGGGCAGAAGGTGGACGCAGCCTGGAGCAGGGACATCGTGGGACATCGCGGGCTTCCAGTGCAAGTAAGTGCCACATAATGAGCTAATATGCAATGCATACTAGCCCATTATGCTTTTAGATTGCAGGGTAATAAAGAGGAAGTAAAACCCATCAGGGTCTACTTTCTCTTTAAATACTACCAAAAGAAAGATCTAATTGTGTGAAAAAAATGATAACAATTTTATATGGGTGTTGCATGACCACACAATTGTCAGTCAAAGTATGACAGCACTGAAAGCTGAAAATTGGCCTGGGCAGGAAGGGGGTAAAAGTGCCCAGTAGGCAAGCGGTTAAAGGGATACAATTTATAAAGTTTGAGGTTGTATAGCTTAAGTGTGGTGCCCGCTACTGAGTACAGTCAGTGACAGAAATTGGGCTGGTTGGCCCACTTTTATTAACCACTTGCCTATTAGGCACCTTCCTGCCCAGACCAATTTTCAGCTTTCAGTGCACACTTTGAAGGACAATTACTCATGCAACATGGTACCCATATGAAGCTTTTGTCATTTTTTACACACAAATACAGCTTTCTTTTGGTGGTATTAAATCACCACTGTTTTTTTTTTATGTTTTGTGCTATAAATACAAAATTACCAAAATTTTTGAAAAAAAAAAAACATTTTTCTTTGTTTCTGTTATCAAATATGGCCAATTAGTAATTTATTTTTGCTACATTGCTTTGGTAAAAAGCCAGGACAGTACAAATATCCCCCAAATGACCCCTTATTGGAAAGTAGACATTCCAAGTCATTTAGTAAGAGGCATGGTGAGTTTTTTTTAAGTTGTAGATTTTCCCCACAATTCTTTGCAAAATGAAGCTTTTTCACAAATTTGGCATATTAACAAGTTATTTCTCTCACACGGCATATGTATACTTGCAACAGCATATGCATACTTGCAGCTGCATCCCAAAACACATTCTGCTACTCCTCCTGAGTATGGCAATACCACACGTATGAGACTTTTTCACAGCCTAGCCAGGTATTCTAGGGACATAATTTACACATCTAATTTCCTGACTATCATACTTGTGATGGCCCTGGAGCACCAGGACAATGTGAACGCCCACAAAATTACCAGATTTTTGAAATCAAACACCCTAACGTATATTCTATGAGGCATAATGAGTCTTTTGAAAATGTCATTTTTTCGTACAAGTTTTTGTAAAACGTGGAAAGAAAATGAAAACACATTTTTTTACACAAAAATTTCTATGTACATAGCAAAAATGACACCCCAAAATACATTCTGCTACTCCTTCTGTGTATGGCGATACCATATGTGTGAGACTTTTACACAGCCTGGCCACATACAGAGGCCCACCATCCAAGAAGCTCCTTCAGGCATTCCGGGAGCATAAATGACACATCTAATTTTCAGGCTGCCTTTCACACTTTTGAAGGTCCTGGAGCACCAGGACAATGGAAATAACCACAAAATCACCCCATTTTGGAAAGAAAACACCCCAACCTATATTCTATGAGGCATGTTGAGTCTTTTGAACATGTCATTTTTTTCACACACAGAGGCCCAACATGCAAGGAGCACCATCAGGTGTTCTAGGGATATAAATTACACATCTAATTTCATGACTACCAATTACATTTTTGAAAGCCCTTCATATTTCTAACACATAGCATGCACATACCAAGAGCTACACCCCAAAATACATACTGCTGAGCTAAGGGTAAACAAAAGATTACCTGTGGTTTTAGTAGTGCAGTTGTCCACAGAGAGTTTTGGTCAAGGCAGCAGGCAGAGACATGGTCAGCGGCAGTGAACAGAATTGTCCAGGCAGTAGGTAGGAATATTGTCCATAGTCAGTACAGGCAGCAGGTAGAGATATTGTAAGCAGAGACAAAATATTGGTCCTGGTAGTTGGCAGGAACATGATCCATAGTACAGTTAGAAGGCAGAGGTGTGATCAGTTCATGTGGCAGGCAGAGGCATGATGGCAGTAAGTCGGCAACAGGCAGAAATATCAGGTTTAGGGACTTGGTCAGGTAAGACCTGAGCACAGGGGTAGAGGCTTCTCCCACCCAAATCTCTTTGAAGCCTCCGGTATCTAGACCCTAATCCAGGAATTACAAAACCCAGAGAAAAACAAAAAAAATAGTTTTCTCCATGAAGAAAAACTATTCTGAAGCCCCTCACATATGTGATACCCCTGCGTTATCATGAATCCCACTACTGCAGTAGCAGGGTAAAAGATTAGTCCAAGCTGCAGGCAAAAAACTTGGTCAATAAACAGTCCAGGGTCAGTTCCAGAGCAGGCAGAGGTATGGTAAGTTTAGGCGGCAGGCAGAAGCATGGTGGAATAACAGGCAAAGGTCAGTTCCGGAGCAGCAGAGGTATGGTCAGTTTAGGAGGCAGGAAGAGGCATGGTCAAATAACAGGTTACGGTAAGTTCAGGAGCATGCAGAGGCATAAGGAGTGTGGGCATAAGGCAAATGGCAGGAATTGGGAATTACGTTTACCATACTTCACTAGTTTTGTAGAGAAGTATGATAACGGTGGAAACTCTCACCTATGCAGAGGCCTGGTTGGAAAGTACACTGAGGACAATGATAAGTGGTGTCTCTTCTAACTCCTCTTGGAGCACACCCTACTTTTTTATGTTTTTGACCTGTTTCTCTTGGAGGGACTTTTTGGGAAAATAGCATTCATGGATTCTGCTTACTATGTCTGATCGAATGCTTTCTGGTGGGCCGTTCGGGTATGCAAGGGCAGTGAATATTTCCTTCTGGTAGCTAAGGAAAGATACGGGTCTATATATCACATATGAATTGTACATTGCCAAATTAAAAAGATAAATTGAGACTTTTTTATATCAATGGTAAATTCTTCTTGTAGAAAGGTAGGGTTGAATCATTTGATCATTGAAGTCGACTCCTCCATGAACAAATTGTAATAATGCACACATGCTTGTTTCTGGATTGGGCCATTCCTTCCGGAGATTTTCCACGCAGGTATTGTTGTGGATTGAAGACAGCATGTAGATATCTCTTTTGTCCCTCCAATTCATAGCCAGAATTCCCTTGTTCCTCAAACTCACCAACTCCACTCTTCTTAGCTTCATATTAACCAGCCTTTGAGAGAAGCCCTTCCTATTCACTCTCACAGTACCACATGCTGAAGTCTTCTTCCAGTGAAGATTGTGGAAAAGGGGCAAACTGGTGCAGTAGTTATCAACATTGAGGTGATAACCTTTTTCGAGGAGTGGCAATATGAGTAGAGTTGGTCGAACCCCCCGATGTTCGGGTTCGGTGGGTTCGGCCGAACTTCGGGGAAAAAGTCCGGGTTCGGTACCGAACGTTACCCGAACTTTATCCCGTACCCTGAACCCCATTGAAGTCAATGGGGACCCGAACTTTTCGGCACAAAAATGGCTGTAACAAAGTCCTGGCAAGTGCCAGAGGACTGCAAAAAAATGGGGGTAAGAGTGCCCTACAAAAAAATGGGGATATGGAAAATAAATTAAAATCAAATTTAAAAAAATGGGAAAGGGGGGGGTGAATGTGAAGAAAAAAACGCATGAAAAAAAGAAAACGCATTTTTTTTACACAAAGTTGTCCATTTATAAGATATTTCCAACACATAGCATGTACATAGCAAAAATGACACCCCAAAATACATTTTTCTATTCCTCCTGAGAATGGAGATACCACATGTGTGAGACTTTTACATAGCCTGACCACATACAGAGGCCCAACATTGAACTAGCACCTTCAGGCGTTCTACAAGCATAAATTACACATCTCATTTCTGAACCCCCTATTACACTTTTAAAGGTCCTGGAGCACCAGGACAATGGAATTGCCCACAAAATGACCCAATTTTGGAAAGAAAACACCCCAACATATAATCTATGAGGCATAATGAGTAGAGTTGAGCGAACCTCTGGAAGTTCGGGTTCTGCTGGTCCGTCCGAACTTCGGGACAAAGTCCGGGTTCGGGTCCGGACGGAACCCGAACGATCGCACGGACCCTGAACCCCATTGAAATCAATGGGGACCCGAACTTTTAGGCACAAAAATGGCTGTAACAAAGTCCTGGAAAGCCCTAGAGGGCTGCAAAAGGAAGTAAAATGGGGGTAAGGGTAGGGCAAGTGCCCTACAAAAAAATGGGGATAGGGAAAATAAATTAAAATCAAATAAAAAAATGGGAAGGGGGTGGATGTGGAGTAGGAGCCTAGAGGTTGACTAGGCTGTGACCGTGGCAGTGTAGGTGGAAGTGGCGGGGTGGAGGAGTAGGAGGAGGTAGCCAACACTGTTTTTTTTGTTTATAATTGGGGTAGCCCCCAAAATATTGAAAAATATTCAAAAAAACAAGTATACAAGTATACGAATGGCTGTGTGAGTCCGGTCTAAATGTCTATTCTGCACAAGGTACAGACAAGTCTTGTGGGATCCATGCCTGGTTCATTTTAATAAAGGTTAGCTTGTCCACATTGACTGTGGACAAGCGGCTGCGCTTGTCTGTGATAACGCCCCCTGCCATGCTAAACACACATTCAGACAATACACTGGCTGCAGGGCAGGCCAGCACCATCAGTCAGTACGTGTAGGCATGTGCACACATACTCTTCCACCATGTTGCTGAAATGCTGCCTCCTGCTAAGACGTTGCCTATCAGCTGGTGGTGCTGTTTGTTGTGGCAGGCTGTTGACAAAGCTTTGCCACATTTCAGCCATGCTAACTCTACCTTCTGAGGGGCTGGCGGTGCCACAGCTGCCTTAGCGGCCTCTTCCTCCTCCTCCCCTGCCTTCGCCTTGTGCTTCCACTGAGCCCCCCGTGTCATTTGGGAATGCCCTCAGCAGTGTGTCTACCAGTGTGCGCTTGTAGTCGCGCATCTTCCTCTCACGCTCCGGTGAGCGAAATAAGGCCGGCACGTTGTCCTTGTAACGGGGATCCAGCAGGGTGGCCACCCAGTAATCGGCACACGTTACAATGTGGGAAACTCGGCTGTCATTGTGCAGGCAGCACTGCAGCATGTAGTCGGCCATGTGTGCCAGGCTGCCCAGAGGCAAAGACGAGCTGTCCTCTGTGGGAGGTATATCATCTGTGTCCTCCGTATCCCCCTAGCCACGCTCCAGTGATGCCCACCCTGCTGCGGTTCCTCCTCCTCCTCCTCATCTTCCTCGTCCTCCTCGTCCTCCAGAACTGTGCCCTTGCTTGAATATTTTTGACCTGGCCTATGCTGGTGCAGGAACCCACCCTCCGAGCCACTTGCGAATGACTAGCCTGATAACCGTGGAAATGACCCCTCTTCCTCCTCCTCCTCATCCTCCTGTGCCACATCCTCTTCCATCATGGCCCGAAGTGTTTATTCAAGGAGACATAGAAGTGGGATAGTAACGCTGAGAACAGCGTCATCGGCACTGGCCCTGTTGGTGGAGTACTCAAAACACCGCAATACGCTTCACAGGTCTCGCATGGAGGCCCACTCATTGGTGGTGAAGTGGTCCTGTTCCGCAGAGCGACTGAACCGTGCGTGCTGCA
Source organism: Glandirana rugosa (assembly GCA_018402905.1). Classification (NCBI taxonomy): domain Eukaryota; kingdom Metazoa; phylum Chordata; class Amphibia; order Anura; family Ranidae; genus Glandirana; species Glandirana rugosa. The sequence goes on along the minus strand of BLSH010370337.1, from coordinate 24,086 downwards.
GCTGAATCTCCACTATTGCCTGCTGCTGCTCGCACAGTCTCTCCAACATGTGCAAGGTGGAGTTCCACCTTGTGGGCACGTCGCATATGAGGCGGTGAGTGGGAAGGCCGAAGTTCCCCTGCAGCGCAGACAGGCGAGCAGCAGCAGGGTGAGAACGCCGAAAGTGTGCACAGATGGCCCGCACTTTCTGCAGCAGCTCTGACATTGTACCACCAAATTCAGCACATGCGCCAGGCAAGGGATGTGCGTCAAACGGGCTAGGCCCAGAGCCACTACGAGATTTCGGCCATTGTTGCACACCACCAGGCCGGGCTTGAGGCTCAGTGGCAACAACCACTCATTGGTCTGTTGTTCAATGCCCGTCCACAGCTCCTGCGCAGTGTGGGGTTTATCCCCCAAACATATCAGTTTTAAAACAACCTGCTGTCATTTCCCCCTGGATGTGCTGATGTTGGTGGTGAAGGTGTTACGCTGAGTGGATGAAGGTGTGGTCGAGGAGGAGGAAGCGCAGTAGGAGGAGGAGGCAACAGGAGGCAAAGAGAAATGCCCTGCAATCCCCGGTGGGGGAAGGACATGCGCCAAATGGCTAGCCGGCTCAGGCCCACCCGCCACTACATTTGCCCAGCGTGCAGTTAGCGATATATAGCGTCCCTGCCCATGCTTACTGGTCCACGTATCAGTGGTTATGTGGACCTTGCCACAGATGGCGTTGCGCAGTGCACACTTGATTTTGTCCCCGACTTGTTTGTGCAGGGAAGGGATGGCTCGCCTGGAAAAGTAGTGGCGGCTGGGAACCACGTACTGTGGGACAGCCACCGCCATCAGGTGTTTGAAACTGTCCGTGTCCACCAGACGGAATGACAGCATTTCAAAGGCCGGGAATTTTGCAATGCTGGCATTCAGGGCCATGGATCGCGGGTGGGTAGGGGGGTACTTCCTCTTTCTCTCCAGTGTTTGGGAGATGGAGAGCTGTAAGCTTCCATGGGACCATGGTGTGGAAATGCTTGGGGAAGGTGGCGGACATGGTGGCGTTGCTGTCATATCGTCTGTTTGCTGGGTGGCAGGTGACACTGTCACAGTAGAGGTGAAGGAAGAGGCCGATGCAGCAGCAGAAGAGGAAGCAGGAAGAGGCCAGCTGGAACCTGGCCCTATAGGAGTAGCCGATGATTTTTGAACAATAATCTGTCACTTACAGCAACAGCTAGAACCTCTCCCTTTAGAACTAGAAGATGATTTTTGGTAATAATCTGTCCCTCTAAGCAACAGCTGGAACCTGGCCCTATAGGAGTAGCCGATGATTGTTGAACAATAATCTGTCCCTCTAAGCAACAACTGGAACCTGGCCCTATAGGAGTAGCCGATGATTTTTGAACAATAATCTGTCACTTACAGCAACAGCTAGAACCTCTCCCTTTAGAACTAGGAGATCATTTTTGAACAATAATCTGTCCCTCTAAGCAACAGCTGGAAGCTCTCCCTATAGAACTAGGAGATGATTTTTGAACAATAATCTGTCCCTCTAAGCAGAAGCCTCTACCTAGTGCAGTCAGATCGTTCTGTAATTCAGGGTTTGATCTGCAATCTGTCACTCAAAGCAGCAGTATATGAAATCTCAAATTACTCCACAATCAGATCGTTGTGTAATGCTGGCTGAGATCTGCAATCTGCCCCTCAGAGCAACAGTAGTAGTAATCTCAGGATGCAGGATGAGATGTTAAAATGTCTGCAATCTGTCCTTCACAAAAACGCTGGCAGCTTCCTCTCCCTACTAGTCAGAGTCTCAGAGAGCATTTGACTGCAGCATCAAGTGACTCCAGCTTATAAAGAGGCTGGGTCACATGATGCACTAGCCATTCACAGCCATGCCATTAGTAGGCATGGCTGTGATGGCTTCTAAGGGCAAACCAGTAAAATGCTTGTTGATTGGCTGCCCTGCAGCTATTCAACATGCGTGATCAACTACCAGAACCCAAACCCAAACATTTTTTGAAATGTTTGGGTTCGGGTCCGGGTCCCGGACACCCCAAAGTTTGGTACGGACCTGAACGTTACAGTTCTGGTCCGCTCAACACTAAGTATGAGGTCCCAAACAACTTTTCCGCTTGTTCCAATGTAGTCTGGGCATTCACGGGGATGCAATTGTGTGTCATTTCCTTCGTGCCCCCGGAAAGCATAGGTGTACCCCGTGGCTCTGTCGCATATTTTTCATTAGTTTCACCACATATCGGGCCCTTTTGCTGGGGATGAATTGCTTGCAGCCCAGCCTGCCAGTAAAGTAGACAAGCAACTTATCCACACAGATATTTTTGTCCAGGATAAATAATTGGGCAAATTTTTCATTTAAAAAATTTAGAAGTGGCTGGAATTTTATACAATTTATCATATGTTGGGTCATTTTGGGGAGGGCACTGGGTGTTATTGTTGCAATGGAGGAATCGCATAATCATCAAATATCTTGTTCATGGCGTTAGTGCTGAGTAGATCGACATGTGTTGAAGGGGTGTGTGGACCAGTATGAGCGTTTTTGGGTGAGTCCCATACTGAATGTGATGCCCAAAAAAATCTTGAACTCCTCCACTGTTAATGCTCTCCATTCATAGGGACGGAATAATATGATGCTGGATTGTTAGCTATAAATTGTTGGGCATAGGGTTGCACTGGGCTACAACTTAACACAACAGGTCATCTGTAAAAACTAAATGAAAAAAATCTATGGGGCAAAATTCTTCATGTTCACCTGGACACCTGGAAAGGTAGGATGTTAGCTGCTCCTGAGTTATGAGGAAACCATAGAGGGTTTTGAAGGGCATATGGAAGGCTGGCATGGATCCTAAACCTTTGAGGCAGAGGTGACATCCCACTAGTACCTGGCCTTTCTTGCAGAGGTACTCTATTTCTGGTAGATGCCAGTGTGCCACTGGTGGATGCCAGTGCACTACTGGTGAGTGCCACTGCTCTACTTGTGGTAGCCTCCTCGCCAGAACGTCTTCGTTTGGTGGGCACACTATCCTCCTATTCTGACTCTGTTACTGTCTCACTGCTTAGCACTGGCTCATAATCAGAATCAGAATCCTAAGCAGAATCCGACACAGAGAGCTCTCTGCTTCTCTCATCGGCCGCACTTAGAATTTGGTATGCCTTCTTACCTGAAATACATTTTTAGGACAATGTGGTGGTGATGAGGCTGCACAGATGGGTGCTGATGAGCCTGCACTGATGGGTGCTGATGAGCATGCACTGATGGGTGCTGATGAGCCTGCACTGATGAGGCTGCACAAACTGGTGCTGATGAACCTGCACTGATGGGCACTGATGAGGTTACGCAGATGGGTGCTGATGAGCCTGCACTGGTGTGTACTGGTAAGCACTGATCAGGCTAAACTGATGGGCACTGGTATGAAATGATGAGGTTGCACTGATAGGTGCTAATGAGGCTGCACTGATATGCACTGCCCAGATGGGGCTGCACTGATCAGCTACACTGATGTCCACTGATGAGGCAGCACTGATGGGCGCTGATGAGGTTCCACTGAAGAGGCAGCACTGATAAGCAGCATCAATGTGCACTGATAAACAGTACTGATGTGCACTGATAAGCAGCACTGCTCAGCTACACTGATGGACGCTGTTGAGGTTCCACCGATGAGGCAGCACTGATGGCACTGTATGACACCGATGGCACTGTGACACTGATGGGCACTGTGACACTGTTTGGGCACTGTAGCAAACTGCAGCAAACTCACTGGGATCACATAAGCTCTCCTTCCCTCACACTCGTCTTTGTGTGAGGGAAGGAGAACAGTCAATGAAAGATGAGCTTATATGTTTACATTTCAGATCGTTTGTCATTGGACACAGCGATCACTCGGTAAAAGGCTGCTGTGATGGGCCATTTGCCAAGATCTATGTCCAAGCGTGTTTCTGAGAGGACGTCCATGGATGCCCTCCCAGCATTGTAAGCCCACGCTGCAGTCATATTTCAGCTATAGTACGGGCAGGAACCGGTTAAAGAAAAAAAAATCCATACACATCAGTTTCCCATGCAGGGGGTTTTCACCATTGACACCAAATAACAGCAGATTCAGCATCCTGGCTTACACATGCAACATTGTCGCTGTGGCCTTTAACATTAGGCCCTTGTCTGTGTACCATTTTCTCACCAACACTCTCTGCATGGCTAGCAGCTCCTTGCTGCTCTGGCCCTCAGGCTTGGGTCTCTGCCTTTTCCAGTGCAGACATGCACCCATCTGGCTTCTCCCTTGCGCACCACTACTCCTCGGAAGGGTGAAGCTCAAAACAATGGCCATATTACTATTAATAGCCCATCACACTCCTGACCAGTGTGCTGGTGGTTCTGAAAACCTGGACCCAGGAATGGAGATTTCATCCCACCTGGAACGTTAAGAAATCTCCGTGCTCCAAGTCCCAAAACTGATTTTTCTAAACCATGAGGAAACTGAAAAGCCAGTCTCCTAATTGGGTAAACCCCCTGAAGCCCCTCAACCTGTCTGTTTGAGAATACTGGGTTAACATCACCTCAGTGGGGCATCGTTCTGCCACAAAATATATATTTGATGTGATTTAAAAAGTAGTTCAGCCATGTTAAGGTCGCATTGTCTTTTATATGTATTCCATTGTATGTAGAATTGTGTGTGTTTAACAATGCTGATAAATTACCATGTCCACAATTAGGCCTCATTCACAGGAAGTTTTTTGACTGTTTAACAGCAGCTGTTTTTAGCTGCAGACATTTGTTCTACAGTCAATAAACCCTCCATCATGTTATCCTATGTGCCCATGCACACATAGGTTGTTATCAGCTGTTTTTAGCAGTGACGTTTTTGAGTTGTAAAAAAAGCCCAAGACCAGAGGGTTCTGAGAGACGTTTTTCAGCCGTGAAAACGCTCAAACGCTCAAAAATGCCCAAAAACGGTCAAAAACACTCAAGAATGTCGATCCCTAACATTTTTGGACGTTTTGGACCAATTGAAAAAAAATAAAAATAATAAAAAAAAAAACGCTGCCCCTTTTAAAAACGCAAAAAAAAAGTGCAAAAACGGCGGTAATATAACGCTGGTAAAAAAAAGCTGAAAACATCCCTGATAAGCTACTGACGTTTTTTGGACGTTTTTTTAAAGTCCTGTGTGCATGAAGCCTTTGGCCTCATGTACACAGGACGTTTTTTGACTGTTTTACAGCTGCTGTTTTTAGCTGAAGACATCTTTTTCTACAGTCAATAAACCCTCCATGTTATCCTATGTGTTCATGCACACATAGGCTGTTATCAACTGTTTTTAGCAGTGACATTTTTGAGCTGTAAAAAAAAAACCCAAGACCAGAGGGTTCTGAGAGACGTTTTTCCTCTGTAAAAACGTACAAACACTCAAAAACGCCCAAAAATGCAGATCCCCAACGTTTTTGGACGTTTTAGATCAATTGTGAGAAAAGAAAATGCTGGCCCTTTAAAAACGTGCAAAAACTGTGGTAATTTAACGCTGGTCAAAGTTGAAAAAATCACTGATAAGCTACTGATGTTTTTTGGACATTTTTGTAAAGTCCTGTGTGCATGAAGCCTTAAGATGCAAGGCCATTCTAGCCACAGGAGTGTACAGCCTATTACTCTGTAACTATTTTTATAAATCCTTTGTCTTTATGTAAGTTTAAGTCAAAATAAAAGGTAATTTTGTAATGATATAGCTATTAGATTCTCCTCAATGGAGTTTGCCTTCTAGGCCGGGATTAGCTCTACCTAAACATAAGGAGGTTCCAGGTTAAAGGTGATAGTAGGTATGCTTAGTGATCAAAATGTAAAATATTGATCAAAGAGGTGAGATTGTGAAAGATATGTAAATTCTGTATACAACGTTGTATAACTGTATTCTATTTCGTATGCTTTGCTTATGTATTGCACACTGCACTCATTGTGCATTAATAATGTTTTTGCATTCTTTTGAGTCCTGATAAGAAATTAGCCTGTCTGTGTAACACCCCTTTTGCAGACATGTCGTGATGCCATTAATTGTTAATGGCTATCTATTTTACAAAATAGATAGTGGATGGGAAATGGAATGTGCCCTGCATGGGCACTTGCTTCCTGTTTCCCTGAATCCTCCTGCTCCCCCCCTTTTTTTCTCTTCACAATTAGTTGTAATAGTGAATATGCCCACGGATAAAGAATGCCCACAAAGGGCCTGACTGGGTAACTATGAGGGAGGGAGGGATAAAGGGGATGGGTATGGGAGTATGGAGAGGGTAGGTAAGGGTATAATTAGGGAGACGTAATTCTCTAACTAGTTTTCCCCTTAACTGGTTCCCCATCGCACGCCGTCTTTTCACGGCGGCAGTCGGGGAGCCCTGCGCGAATCGCCGTAAATAAGGGGCGATCTGCATTTAGCCACCAGGGGGCGCGCGCGCACCCGCCGCACTCCTGGGGAGTGTGCCCGCGGCTCGGGCGGACCCGATGTCCGCCGGCGAGCCACGATGAGCGGCTACAGGGAAAGAACGGGGAACCGCCGATGTAAACACGGCGGTTCCCCGCTCTGTCAGTGGGGCATGAGAGATCTACTGATCCCTGTCACTGGGATCAGTTAGATATCTCATGCCCATGTTAGCCCAACCCCCCCACAGTAAGAACACACCCAGGGAACACAGTTAACCCCTAGCTCTCCCCCCCCAGGTTAACCCCTTCACTGCCAATGACATTTATACAGTAATCAGTGGACATTTAAATTTCTGATCGCTGAATAAATGTCATTGGTGCCAAAAAAGTGTCAAAAATGTTCCGACATGTCCGCCCCAATATCGCATTACCGCTAAAAATCGCAGATCGCCGCCATTACTAGTAAAAAATAAAAAAAAAACCCCAGAAATGAATTCTCACCATCCGGAAACGCGGCCACTTTTGCGCAAACCAATCAATAAACGGTGAAAAAAATGTTTTTTTATATTTTTTTTTTATTTGAATTTTAGCAAAAAGTAAGAAATTTGGGTTTTTTTGCAAAATGGTCGCTTTTCTTTTGTTTATAGCGGCGATCAGAAATGACGCAGAGGCGATCAAATACCACCAAAAGAAAACTCTATTTGTGGGAAAAAAAGGATGCAAATTTTGTTTGGGTACAACGTCGCACGACCGCGCAATTGTCAGTTAAAGCGACGCAGCGCCGAATCGCAAAAAGTGCTCTGGTCCTAAAGTGGGAAATCCTTCCGGGGCTGAAGTGGTTAAACAATCACAAATGCTTTTTTTTTATTTTTCTCTGGTTTTTTTTATTATTCCTTTTTGCAGTGTTTTTTTTTTTTTTAGCTGGTTATGTCACAAACACAGGAAGTAAGGTGTGATCAGGGGTGATGGGGGAAGGGGGGGTTGGGAGTGGTCCGATTATGGGGAGCAAGGATTAGGTATAGAAGTCTGGTAACCCCCTTGGTTCTCCCTGGGGGGAAATAGATGTGGGGTGCCCCCACCTCTCATGTTGCCCCCTCTTTAGGGAAGAATTACGATACATTTGGTTATCAAGATGAGGTCCCAGGAGATACACCTTTTATATATGTGTGTCATTGTATTTAGGTTATGTTGTCCTTGAGATGTTAGTTTATTGAATGAATACTGTCTTGGCTTATTATGAAGCTGTATTGTGTTTTGTAACTCTTCTCTAAATGATTAAAAATAATTTAATACCAAACAAATTTTTAAATACACACCCGTGCATCAGCAAATGTTCATTTTCACAGGTCCCAAACCCCATGATGCCACAGCATCATTATTGACTCAGTGCGGTGCCTTTAAAAAAAAGGGTCAGGGACTTCTTCAGCTGTGTTTCTGCAGTTAGTGAGGGCCATTGAAATGAATGGCCTGCCCACACGCAGAATGCAACTCACAATAGTGTAAAATGAGCCTAAGGTCCTGAATCCGGTATTGAGTAACATACTGTGCTTCTTGATCTGGCTGATGTTGACAGTCGGCTGTCAATAAAACGTATATCTTACTTAGTACTGTCAGTGAAAGGAGAAAAGGCATGTGTAGGACATTCAAGCAACTTTTAGCTCAGGTGAAAGCATTCGCTGGTTGATGTGGCAAAACTAACTCCATCTCTCCCTTTTTTGCCATGACAACTAGCACATGCTTCTCCCCCAATATTGCCCTGGAAAAAAACCTACAAGTGACTTCTTTAACCTTCGTTCACTTTGAAGCGACTTCATGCGGTTTGACAGGTATCGCATGACAAGTCTGGTTCAAATCAGTGCAATGTCGACCTTGCAGTGCCGCATCAATTTGAAAAGGTAGTTCCTGCACTACTTTTGGCCATTTCAGGTGCAACTTGCAAAGACATCTGTGCATGAAGACGTACAGATGTACAGATGTCTTCCAAGTTAAACCCGAAGTCGCAGTGACATGTAGGTTTCAAATCGTGGGATTTCAGATGAAGTAACACTATTTCAAAACTGCAGTCAATGTGAACGAGGGCTTAGAGCAGTGTTTCTCAACTCCAGTCTTCAAGGCACCCCAACAGGTCATGTTTTCAGGATTTCCCTCAGATGAAATGGCTGTGGTAATTACTAAGGCAGTGAAACTGATCAAATCACCTGTGCAAAATAATGACAAGGCTGAAAACATGACCAGTTGGGGCACCTTGAGGACTGGAGTTGAGAAACACTGGCTTAGAGTAACATGGCAATACACATGAGCCTCTCCCCCAGATTTAAGGGGATGGAGCTTAACCCAGTATGCTTTCAACAACTTCAGCCCCGGAAGGATTTCACACTTTAGGACCAGAGCATTTTTTGCGATTCTGCGCTGCGTCGCTTTAACTGACAATTGCGCGGTCGTGCGACGTTGTACGCAAACTAAATTTGCGTCCTTTTTTTCCCACAAACAGAGCTTTCTTTTGGTGGTATTTGATCATCGCTGCGTCATTTCTGATCGCCGCTATAAACAAAAGAAGAACGACAATTTTGCAAAAAAAAACTAATTTCTTACTTTTTGCTAAAATACAAATACAAAAAAAATACATTTTTTTCATCAGTTTTGGCCAATTTATATTCTTCCTCATATTTGTGATAAAAAAAATCGCAATCGGCGTTTATTGATTGGTTTGCGCAAAAGTGGCCACGTTTACGGATGATGAGAATTCATTTTTGGGGTTTTTATTTATTTTTTTTACTAGTAATGGCGGCGATCTGCGATTTTTAGCAGTACTGCGATATTGGGGCAGACATGTCGGACTATTTTGACACTTTTTTGGGACCATTGGCATTTATACAGCGATCAGTGCTATAAAAATGCACTGATTACTGTGTAAATGCCATTGGCAGTGAAGGGGTTAACCTGCAGGGGGCGCTCTAAAGGTTAACTGTGTTCCCTGGGCGTGTTCTAACTGTGGGGGACTGCCCTAGCAGGGGAAGGGAAGTGATCACAGCTTCCATGTAGAGGAAGGCTGTGATCACAGCCCTTCCCCCTCTCACAGAACGGAGGTCCGTGTTTACTTACACGGACCTCCGTTCTTTCACTCCAGGGGGGGCATCGCGGGTAGCTGGCGGCGATCGAGTCTGCCGCACCCGCTCCCTGGCCCTCCCCGAACACAGTGAGCTCACATGACGGCGATTTGCGATATTGAACCACTTTGTCGCCGTCAACCTGTGGTTGGCGGTCGGCAAGTGGTTAAAGGAGAAGTATGGCCAAAGCTTTTTTGGCCCTACTTTTCCTATGGATCACAGGAGTGCAGTTTGTTCTGCACTCCTGTGAACTGTTTTCAGCTGACAGGGGGCTAAAGCCTGAAAAGGCTCTGGAAAGATCCTAAAACAGTGCAAAAATGGATAATAAATAAATATAATAAGCAGTGGAGGCTTGTCCACAGGGGCTCCTGGGGCAATGCCCCACCAAAAAAAAAAAAGTAAACAAATAAAAATAAACTATAATTATTAAGCAACAGCAGCACAGCTAGAGAGAAACTCCAAAGAAAAAAACATTTCTTTGGAGTTTCTCTCTAGCTACGCTGCTGTTGCTACTTGCTAGGTAGATTAGAAAGGAAATAGAAGCATAATCTGCCTAGCAACAGGACGACCGTCCTAGTTATTAAAAAGTTCTATCTAGAACACTGTAAAATGAATTCTCCACCCTCATTGGCTGCTTTCCAACATTCTATTGTGAGAATAGCAGCCTGCTGGGGCGTCTGAAAATATAGACCTTGACCCACCTAGCCCATTTGGTCCCTCCCTTGGGGGGAGCCAAGATCTTCTCTGCCTGCAGTTGCACATCCTGGCCTGCTGCCCAGCCATGTCCCCCCCTCCACAAGTCGCACTCCGACACTTGGTCTCACGCTCTCTAGCAGTGTTTCCACTCTCCACCAGGGACACTTTCCCCGCCCACTATCTTGTACAGAGCAGAGGAGGAGGACATGAGTGTGATCAGTACAATGGAGGTGAGGAGAGAGAGCAGCACAGCTCCTGCCTGGATGTGTCATCATGGGTGAGTTCAAGTGGAGGGAAGGAGAAGCTCAGCCAGGGACAGTCAGATCATCTACTGGCACTGACAGGCTGAAGATCAGCACCATTAGAAATCCTACACTAATCCCTGACACACGGAGAGCCATAGAAATGTGATGTCAGTGGTTTTTGGAACTGACATTATTATCTGTCAAAAAGTTTATCTACAGATAATGCTGAACGGGCCTCTTGCAAAGCACAGCAGTGTCTGCAAGGTAAATGACAGGGAGCTCCCAGCAATACATAGGCAATAATTAGTCTGCATCCTTAGATAACAGATAAGGCTGAACAGGTTAAATCTATACAGTGAAATAAGTAATTCCATGAAAAATGAATAGTCCATGCACTACAAACAAAATGTTCAAAAAGAGGTGAAAAAATTGTAAATTTCTTAAGTAGTGGTGCACTCCAAAAAACACCAAACTGCGTGGAAGGTATTAGGAATTCCTCCATAAACAGGTGCCCAACACCACACTGAAAGTCTCTTACTGCATCAATAGGATCAGGGCCGTAGATAATTTTTTGTCCTGGGGGGGGGGGGTTCAGCAGCAGGTACCAAGTGGTGAAGCGTGGGGGGGGGGGTATTGGAGCAAGCAGCGTTGTGGCTGTGTGGGTCTATGAAGTATGGCTCCATAGACCCACACAGCACAGGAGAGAGCATGCACTGTGTGCCCCTGTTGTGGCACATAGAGAAGAGAAGGATCAGGGCCACTCTGTGTAAAACCATTGCACAGAGCAGGTGAAGTTAACATGTTCTTTATTATAATTTAAAATTAATTTAAAATGCGTTTTTTATTGAAAATGTGGTTTCTCTGCGGCTGTGTTTTTGGAAAAGGTGCAAGGACCTTTTCCCTGCATTTCCTGCAGGGCCAGCAGCCCATTCCCACGCAAATGCAGGCCACACCGCATGCATAGGTGTGAACTACCCTTAGCTTTGGTTCATGCTATAAGTCACAGGAACTGCATCACATTTCTGTGCAATTTACATGCGATTCAGTGCAGTGCAATTTGAGCCCATTCATTTTAAATGGGCTTAGATTGCACTGCATTACACCAAAGTCGTGCATGCACCAAATTTACGAACGTATTGAAACCGGATCACATGGTCATTTTGTATCATCGGATCTGGGGCAGGCTAACACACTGCATTTGGATTGTCGTTAAGATTTCACTGACACCCTCTGTAGATTGCAAGGGCAGTGCAATGTGAATGTGGTGCAGGACCAGGGCCACCTTTAATATTGATTGGACCCTGGGCAAACATTTTCTTTGCCCCCCCATTCACATCATGACTGCTCACTGATTGGTTGCTGGAGGTTACAGAGCATCATTAATGCTCACTGATTGATTTCTAGAGGTTACAGCACATCATCTCACTGCCTGCACACCATGGACTGGGGAGGTGGGGGACTCACCAATAGACAGAAAACTCCTAGAATGTGTTATTAGCAATGAGCAGAGCACACACAGCTATGAAATTAGGGACTGCAGTGTGTGTGAAAGAGGCCTCCATGGTGAAAGGTCTACTTTAAACCAGAACCGCTTGTTCTGACTCGTATACACTCCATTTGTTGTGTGGATGTATAGCTTGGTTTGAGACTGCATCCCAGTGATGGTCAACTGATGAGATTTCCAGGGCCTCAACTGCAGCCCCTGACACACCAAAGGGTTGCGCATATCATTTACTGCTAGACATACTACGTGAGATGGTCAGAGACTGCAGGCGTACAAGAGATGGTCAGAGACTGCAGGTGTACTACAGGAGATGGTCAGAGATTGCACACATAGTACAGGAGATGGTCAGAGACTGCAGACATAGCACAGGAGAGGGTCAGAGACTAGGTGTACTACAACAGATGATCAGAGACTGCAGACGTACTACAGGAGATGGTCAGAGACTGCAGACATACTGAAGGAGATGGTCAGAGACTGCAGTTGTACTACAGGAAATGGTCAGAGACCATCCATGTACTGTCTGATCTCCTATCCCTGTACATTGTCTGCTGAACGCTCACAATGGTCCTTCCTGATTACCATAACAGGTGGTGTCAGTGTACCCACACACCACACATGTCATTTATTTACTGTGTGACACCGACAATGAGGACAGGTCCCAGACTTTCAGCATGGACTGTTCAGAGGAGGGAGGAGCTGTCCCTACCTCTCCTCCCCACTGATCACAGGTCTCGTTGTTAGAGGGTGGAGTGATTGGCTGTTAGGGGGATGTGGAGGTCACGTGACGGCAGGTCAGGCAGTGATTGGTTGGGGATTGGAAGAGATGATGGAGCACCAAGCCGAGAACCAAGCCGCACAGCTGTAGTCCAACTCCACCCCAGTAGTATTTGGCCACCATCTTTTTTTACCGGCAGTGCAGGTGCAAGGGGCAGCTGCTTTGTGCCCCACAGCAATGACTGGTGCTGGGCCGAGGGCAGCTGCCCCTTTTGCTCCACGTTAAAGACAGCCTTGTGCGGGAGATGCTTTGCAGGTTTTCTACACCACATCCTAGTGTGAACCGGGGCTTATTATTGCCTTTTCAACAGAATTAAAAAAGGGCCAGGGCACTGAGGGCAGCAAACAGTCCAGCCTGGTTCTGGCAGCAATGTTGTTGTGCCTGGTAAACCCTCAGCCCTTTGGCTCTGCAGTCAGCACCACAACATAGCTGAGAGAGCCAGGCTGGACTGTCAGTACCAACCAAGCAGTGGAAAATGGTAATCCACAAATCCAGTGCTTGGTGAATAAGTTTGCCAGTTGCCACAGACTTACTTACCTCAATGGCAGCACAGCAGAGGTGGCAAGTGGTCTGTGATGACTGTCTCTCAGGCAGCAAGCAAGCTGAAAAGGAAAGAGGGAGGCTGAGCTCCTTAGCAGCAGTACTGCTACCTTGCGCATTCTCTGCTCCATCCTCTGAAGTCCAAGGCGGAAAGTGCTGAGTGTAGAGACAGTGGGGCATGGTGGGCGGGACTACAGACGCCGCCTGTTCCCACTGTGTCTATGATCTGTCCGCCGGGAACTCAGCACAATCTTGCCAATTTTCCTAGTGCACACCTTTCTGGCAAAGTAAGGCCTGTGTAGGGGTGGGTGCTGCAGCGATTCCCAGCTGGATACTGGAAGCATCAATCAAGTGTAAGCGTCAGCACACCAAGGATCACTGTCCAAAAGTTCTTTATTCAAAGAAAGATCACATCACAGGAAGTGCTACCCAGCACAGTCTGGTCGTAACAGCGTGACGTAAGTGCCTGTGACAGTGTGCCTTACACCCGACCTGCTGCATCCACTCAGTCCGCAATACTGACTGCTGGCTCCGCTGTTTGTTGTTGCGGTGCTGGCGCCATGAGAGACGACAGGGCAGAGACACTTTTTATTTTTGGCAGGATGCTCTGGGGGGTTTGAACACCCCAAACCTCCCCTTATCTACGCCCCTGAAAAGGATCCCCAATTACAGAGATCAAACACGCATAGTAAACTGACACCTCCTGTTGTCCAGGGGCTAACTAAATTCGGTCAGCTTAATTTCAACCTATGGTATCCACTGGTATCAAATGTCTTAATCTCGGGTCATAAGGTCTCAAACAACTGCCATAGAAGAAGAAGAATAAAGGGCACACATAGTGTGAATACTGCCAGATGTGTCATTATTGCATAAAATTGGGGTATTCACATTATTAACCACTTGCCGACCGCCAACCGCAGGTTGACGGCGACAAGGTGGCTCTATTAGGCAAATTGCCGTCATATGACGACGGCTGCTAGATCGTGCACTGTGAGTGCGCACGCTCACTGTATCGGGGGGGCCAGGGAGCGGGTAGGGCGGACTCGATCTCCGCCGGCTACCCCCGATGCCCCCCCCCCCCCCACAGTGAAAGAACGGAGATCCATGCATGTAAACATGGATCCCCGTTCTGTGAGAGGGGGAAGGGCTGTGATCACAGCCTTCCTCTATATGGAAGCCGTGATCACTCCCCTCCCCCTGCCAGTCAAACACTAATACAGTTAGAACACGCCCAGGGAACACAGTTAACCCTTAGAGCGCCCCCTGCAGGTTAACCCCTTCACTGTCAATGGCATTTACACAGTAATCAGTGCATTTTTATAGCACTGATCGCTGTATAAATGCCAATGGTCCCAAAAAACTGTCAAAATGGTCCGACATGTCCGCCGCAATATCGCAGTACTGCTAAAAATCGCAGATCGCCGCCATTACTAGTAAAAAATAAAAAAAAAATAAAAACCCCAGAAATGAATTCTCATCATCTGTAAACGCGGCAACTTTTGCGCAAACCAATCAATAAACGCCGATTTTTTTATCACAAATATGAGGGAGAATATAAATCGGCCAAAACCATTGAAAAAAAATGTTTTTTTATTTTTTTTTTTTTTTGGATTTGTATTTTAGCAAAAAGTAAGAAATTTGTTTTTTTTTGCAAAATTGTCGCTCTTCTTTTGTTCATAGCGGCGATCAGAAATGATGCAGCGGTGATCAAATACCACCAAAAGAAAGCTCTATTTGTGGGAAAAAAAGGACGCAAATTTTGTTTGGGTACAACATCGCACGACAGCGCAATTGTCAATTAAAGCGATGCAGTGCCAAATCGCAAAAAGTGCTCTGGTCCTAAAGTGTGAAATCCTTCCGGAGCTGAAGTGGTTAAAATATGACACGAGCAATCAAACAGCAAAAACCTCGCCAACAGCCGCCATTGGTGGGCGTGATGACATCACAGGTTCTGGCCCCACCCAATGCAATGCCCGTCACAGCGGGTCACCGTAGCAAGACTCTCCACTCCTATAAACCAAGCAAGCCTAGACTACTTGTATGTGGCTGCCCCCAGGAATGACTTGTTCACTGTTCAGGGGGTACAGGAGGCTGAACAAAAGCTAAACAAAAGAGTTTCTGTGGTTTCAGGAGTGCAGTTGTCCACAAGAGATTGCTGGGACTGGTGCCTCACAGGAACAAATTTAGCAGGATGTGCAGATGGGTCAGTTTAGGTGGCAGGTAGCGATGGGGTCAGCAAACAGGTGAGGGCCAGTACAGGTGGCAGACAGCGGCAACATTGCACTAGTGTGGAGATGATTAGTAACACTGTTGCTGGCTACGCTGACACTGGTGTGGCTAGTTATCCAGAACATTGTTGCTCGCTGCACTAGTCTGGTAACATTGTCACTGGTGTGGCAGAGATCAAGAGCACTGTTGATGGCTGCACTGTTCTGGTAATACTGGAATTGGTGTTGCAGCAATCAGGAGCACTGTTGCTGCCTGTATTGGTTTGGTGTGGTGGCAATCAAGAACACTGTTTCTGGGTACACTGGTCTGATGACATTGTGACTAGTGTGGTGGTGATAGGGGACACTGTGACTGGCTGTACTATTAGGGCTCATTCACATGGGGCATAGCAATATATAGGGAATGGACAGCAGGTGCAGCGCTCAGAACAGAAGCACCACTATTTGGTCATTAGTTGAATCCACGGGTGGGTGCTCTGGCTCAGATGTCCTCCAAACAACGTAAATGCTTTAAAATCAAGTGAAAGAGCCGGCAATAAGGATGGGCAGAAAAAAACCCTGTTCGGTTCACAGCAGAACTCCCAAACAAGGGAAATGTTCTAACCCAAACAGTGAACCCCATTGAAGTCTATGGAAGCCGAACAGGAAAAATCAAAAGTGCCCATTTTGAAGGCTTATATGCAAGTAATTGGCCATAAAAGGGGTATGGGGGTCTGGGTACTACTCTGGGGGACATGTATCAATAAAAACTATTTTTTTTAAATGATTGTTTTTGCAGGAGCAGTGATTTTAATTATGCTTAAAGTGCAACAATAAAAATGAAAAAATCCTTTAAATATAGTGCCTGGGGGGTCCCCTATGGTGCCTGTAAAGTGGCGTATCTGTAGCATGCATAAAACATTCTGCAGCAAAAATGACATTTCTACATATAAAAAAAGTCAAATTACATTTAAAATGACTCGCGGTTACAATTGCCGGCATCCGGATATTGAAAAAAATAAAGAAAAAAAATGGCATGGGGTCCCCCCCAGTCCATACCAGAACCTTCAGAAGTGGTATAGATTTTGAGGGGAACTCCACAACATTTTTTTTTTTTTAAAAAACAGTGTGGCGTCCCCCCAAAATCCATACCAGACCCTTCTCAGGGCATGCAGCCTGGCAGGTCAGGAAGGGGGGGGGGAACCTCCTGAACCATACTGGGCCACATGCCCTCAAAATGGGGGGGTGCTCTGCCCCACTACACCAAAGCACCCTGTCCCGATGTTGATGGGGACGAGGGTCTCTTCCCGACAACCCCCAGATACCAGCCCCCCCTAAGTGAATGAGTATCAGGTACATAGTACCCTTACCCATTCACCAAAAAAGTGTCAAAATGTAGTAAAAACAAGAGACAGTTTTTGACAAATCTCTTGTTAAAAAATAAAAAATAGTGTCCCTCAATGTAAATCCATCGTCAATCACGCCACCCGCCAACCCGAAAAATAAAAAAATAAAAAATGCCCCTCCAAATCCACGCCAGACCCAAAGGGCCTGGTACAGACTGGGGGGGGGGGACCCCACACCATTTTTTTCTTTATTTTTTAACTGCCACTTTTCTTTACTGATGCTCGGCAGAACCTTTCACCGATCCCTAGCCGGCAACTCCAAATCCATATGAAACATTTATTGGTTACATAACAAAAGAGTATAAAAAGGGGGCTAACGCGTTTCGGCAGGTAGCCTTGGTCACCTGGTGCTGTGACCAAGGCTACCTGCTGAAACATGTTAGCCGCCTTTTTATACTCTTTTGTTATGCAACCAATACATTTTTCATATGGATTTGGAGTTGCCGGCTCTTTCACTTGATTTTTAAGCATAGCAATATATACTGCATGTGAAGACCATGTTTACTCACATGGGGATGTACAGGTGTTCCATGCAGACCAGTGCAGGTAGTCCCATTGATGTATATTGGGACATAGTGGCTGCACGGACACAGCCACTGCTCCTAACCTGAATACGTGCTGGTGCATGGCCCCAAATGCAGGCAGTGTGAGTTCTGGGACATGCACAGATATCAGATTGGGAAAAGCAGCTATAACAGGCAGGGCTAAAATGAGAGGCAGAGTGAGGTGCTGCACATGGAGGTAGAAGGGATGAGCAGTCCTGCAGGACATAGCGGTTATAGGGTTCCACAAACCTTTCCTTTTACAAAGTGGCTGACCAACACAACCAGAGCACACTGAACCGATAGATGACAGGTACAGACCAGCCAGTAGTACTCTCTTCCTCCATGCATGCCACTTGGTGAGAAAGCATTTGTTGCTGCAAAAAATACCCGAAATAAGGCCTTTTTTTAAAACTGAAACGATTCAGATTGGGTTAGTAATCCTGCTTTTTAAGCCAAGTTGATTATAAAAGAAAAAAAAGCAAAGTCAAAATTTTTTTCCGGAATAAAGCCCATAAAAAACGTCGTTGTTTACGAAAGAGTGGTTCACCGTACGTACCTCCTTCTCTCATGATGACCGACCAGACATGGACAGTAGATAGCCAAGTCACACGAGACCAACACAACCAGTCGGTGAAACATTTTCCTTTCCAAACACCTTGGGATATTGGCGATACAGGACGTCCTGACGAGTAGGGAAGATGGAGGTACACGTCGTGGAGTGAGACGGAGAGTAAAATCGGGACGGACAATATCG
>BLSH010370312.1:1047754-1117918 GCA_018402905.1 Glandirana rugosa | reverse complement strand
CGAAAACGAATGTAATGAATGCAACTAATTTAACTAAACTAATTTAGTTAAATAACGAATCGAAACTAAACTAAACTAAACGAATTTTTTCATTCTGCACATGTCTAGAAGTTAGAAGCTCATTGGCTAACATGTTCAGCTGCACCAGATTCTGAGTGTTCCAGTTTTAGTAACATCTCCACAATGTGTTCTTAAATTGGAACTAAACTCTCTCAATCAGCAAGAACTATTGTTTAATCCTTATACTGCTAACATTAGTAAATAGATAGGAAGGTATATTGTATTTACTTGTTTTAACCACTTTAGCCCCAGAGCCCTTTTTTACATTTGTTGTTTACAAGTTAAAATCAGTTTTATTTGCTAGAAAATTACTTAGAACACCCAAACATTATATATTTTTTCAAACACCCTAGAGAATAAAATGGCGATCGTTCAATACTCTTTGTCACACGGTATTTGCGCAGCGGTCTTACACGCGTAATTTTTTTGGAAAGAAATCACTTTTTTGAGTTAAATAAGACAACAAAGTTAGCCCAAGTTTTTTGTATATTGTGAAAGAGGATGTTACACCGAGTAAATAGATACCAAACATGTTATGGTTCGCGGTGATACCTCACATGTGTGGTTTGAACACCGTTTTCATATGCGGGCGCGACTCACGTATGCGTTTTCTTTGCTGCACAAACTCGCGGGGACGGTGGCGCTTTAAATATTTCTTTTTTTTATTCATTCTATTTTATTTTTTTAGCATGGTTCCTTTAACCTCCCTGGCGGTAATCCCGAGTGTGGCTCGGGGTGGAATTTCAGTACCATTAGCGGTAACCCCGTGCCACACTTGGGATTACATCGCTGGATCCAGGCAATGTTACTTACCTTGTCCCCTGGATCCAGCGATGTCCTCCCGCGGTGTCAGCGTGTCTGTCCTCTGCCCGATGCCTCTGTGTGCTGGACTCCGTTCCCTGCGAGCGTCGCGTCGCAGGGGGGCGGAGACCGGCGGGAAATTCAAATAGTGAAACACACAGTACACATACAGTACACTGTAATCTTACAGATTACATTGCTGTATGAAATAATTTCACATCCCCTTTGTCCCTAGTGGTTTGCCCAGTGCCCTGCATGCACTTTTATATTATATATGTAATTTTCTGCCTGGAAACTTGACAATGTCCATAGCAACCAAAAAGTGTCCCTGTACGTCAAAAGTGGTTTTTGATCAGCTAGAAAACACAGATAGTAAATAAGAATCATTTGCAGAATTGAGTGATACTGATTTTTGGGGAAATTTATCATCAGAAACTGAAATTGGCGACAGTGACAATTCTGCAACTGAGCAAATTTCAGTGTTTTTGGTTTGATTACATTATTGAATAAATTTTATTACTAGTATATTATTATTTTAGATAATTATTTATAGTTATTTATTATATTATAATTTATGATTTCATGTTTCAAACTTTATCATACCCGGGGTGTCTACTAGACTCTTGTTTGGACAGATTTAAGTGAGTTATTCCTAAGAATTACAGGCCTACAATATAAAACGCCTAATTTCCATGCAAAATAATCGTACCGCTTTCAGCACCGAAAATCTGACATAATCATACCGCCAGGGAGGCTAAAAAAAAAAAAAACTGATCACTTTTATTGCTGTCACAAGGAATGTAAACATCACTTGTGACAGTAATATGTGGTGACAGGTACTCTTTATGGAGAGATCTGGGGTCTAAAAGACCCCCAATCCCTCCTTTGCACTTAAAAGTATTTAGATCACCAAAAACAGTGATTCTGAATACTGTCTTTTTTTAAAACTGGCGCCATTGACCGCCCAGTAAACCGGAAGTGATGTTGTGACGTCGCTTCTGGAATTTCACAAAGGAGACACGATCGGTGCCGATTCTGGCTTCCTTCATGTCTTCACACAGCCGGCGGAAGGGCCGGATTGGAGTTCCAGTCTCCCGTTGGGATGGGAGGCCGGGGAAGAGCGGCAGACAGCGGCAGGAGGGGGGGATGTCTCCTCTCACTGCCTGGGATATTGGCCGAGCGGCTCCAGAGCCGGATCGGCCATTATCACCGGATAGCCGTCTGTCCGCTCTAAAAAACAGTACCGGGGTATAGCCTGCAGCTGCAGGCTATACCCTAATACATACAATTAACCTTCCGCCGTTTATACACGGCGATTTACGTTAAGTGGTTAAGCTTTCTTTTTTACATTGCTTCAGTTGCTTCCTGGTTTCTGGCCTAGGCAAAATGATGTCATACATCCCAGGAGTCTTCATGGGCATTTTTTTCTTTCATTAGGAGGAGGGGCTTTCTCAACTAAGCACACCCTCCTGCCTGCATGCCTGAGCTAAGAGCAGATGGATTCCAGGAAGTAAATGCTACATGAATCATCTGTCCTCACTCAAGATGGAATCGGCTAGAAATGCTACGGGGGTATTTTTCAAAGTGATTTCTCAACAAAATAAAGCATGGAGACATGGATGGATGGGTGCATTTGCTTTGAATATTGAAACGTGAAATAAATAGCTTTTTCAGTTTGCCGTGCTCAGATACAGTTAAGTTCCACTTTAAAGTACAGCTGACGGATATAGTTTACATATAATGTTAATTACAGAAGACATATATGTCCAAATAAAAGACAGAAACTGCGCGAAGCAGGTAAAATATAACTATGCACCAGCAAACAATTCAAAACAAGTGAACTCGAATACCTTGCATAGATTAATAAGAAAACAAGAGAGGGAAGGAACTTCAATATGGCAGAGACCCAAAAGTGAACATGATAGTGGTAGAAGGGTCTACATTTAAAAAAGTTTTCATAGTACATTTCGTTTGTCCAGTGTTCCCTACATTTTCCTGGTTTGATACCAGGTTGTATATTCTAAAAGTACCATAATGGGGTCGATTGGCTAAAGGGAAGTTGACTGTGCACTTTGCAAGTGCAGTTGCACTCTGCAAGAAAATTATCCTCAGAGCTTAATGAACGAGGCAAAGCTCCACTGACTTCCATCATCCAATCACGTGCAAGCAAAAATGCTGTGTTTTTTTTTTTTCCTTGCACATGATTAAGCATTCTTTGCAAAGTGAAATTTCCACATTTTCACTGAGCTCTGAGGACAATTCCCTTGCAGAGTACAACTGTACTTGTAAAGTGAACTGTATTTTCCTTTAGTGAATCATCCCTAATGTCTTTTAATTGGGGAGTTGTTGGATGAAATAATTGAACCATGTTCCAATAAAAAGTTTCTTTGTGTGTGTCCATGTGCTTGCATTCAGTTGTGTCCATCTTTTCTAAAAGCACTAATTTACGAAGGTGTGATTTAGCACCAGAAAAGGTTGGAGGAGAAGTCATGTAGCCAAAATGTTGTTAGTTAGTGAATAATTACCTGCAATAATCACTGTTGTATTTAAATTAGAAAGTACCCCTTAAAAATAAGCTTACCAACATATAATTTGGCTACTATAATGCTGAAACCAAAAGCTGCTCCTCAGAAACAGTCATTTCTATTTCACTGGTCGTCTTGTTTAATATCTCCTCGGTTTGATGACCAGATGTTTGCAAAGCAACAGAATATTGAGGATTCTTTGACAATGAGGATAGATTATCTGACAGAGATTGGTGGTATCCAGAATTGGCCTCTGATAAGAACTGTGCATCCTTGGGTTGCCTATTTTGACCTTGGATGGGCATCAGATGTTCTGCTTTTTCATGACCAGCAACATGATATTTCTTTGATTCTACTATAGTCTCCTCTTCTCCTTTTCTAATTTGATGACCTCGGGGGGAAAGTGATAAGAGTCCATCTTTTTCTCTCTCATCTAGTTCAGTTTGTGTGTCACGAGGAAGCATCTCCCAGGAGTCTGCACCTCTCGTTGGCATTTGATATAAATTGGGCCTTTTAATGTGAGTAATATTTTTGGAAAATACCTTATGTTGGTTAAAAGTTGTACTAGAATTACTAAGATTGGCTGTAAGTGTATTAGGCCTAAAATCAATGTTCTCTAGTCCTTCATGTCCTGCAACTGGTGAAGAATCAGAATCCTCCAGTGGGAGATGGGTTGCTGTTCCTGGATTGGTATTGTTGATTGATATAGTCATATTTTTTCCATCAGTTTGAGCTGATAAAAATGAGCCTGTTGATATTCCAAGAGATCTTGGCAATTCCAACAAGTGTTTGTTTTTAATATACCTGTTCAAGAGAGGAGTATCAGGGTCGTGTTCTTGGGTTCCACTTCCTAAGTCAGAAGACTCCAATGTTGAAGACTCGGAATAATCCCCTGATCCACTGGTGTCAATATCAGTGCCCTCCACAAAATGTTTGGGACTAATTTCTGTTGCTTTCACAGAAACTCCATTGAGTAAATGTATTTCACTATTATTGCTGATAGTCTGAGACTCCAGAGCAGAATCTGATGTTACAGGATTTTGCCTGTCTTGCTTTTCTTGAGTGTAGATAGAAAACAAAGTCGGGTTTGTAGGTAAAGGATATTTAGATGCTGAGTTTGGTGTTGTTGCCACTGAGAGACTTTGTTGATCCACCCATGTCTTATTCACAGTTATATTTGCAGCAAGGTCCACCCCTCTGTTGGCTGTTTTTGGAGGCAGGCCTGGAAATAGAAAAATATCATTTGTAATTCTATTAGATACCATTTCTGGAGTTTTGCTGCATGACACATATATGAATCTAAAGTAATTAAAAGTATATAGAATGCCCTATATTTATGCTGGAGTTATTTCTTTCATTCCAAGCATTTCCATGGTCTAATTTCCATGACCATAAACCACACATTCCTAGCCTCATTGATGGATTATCTTCAGCTCTGGTCCCTGCGTTCCGTACTCCAGAAAATCTGCTGATCTTGCTACCGACCTGGCTATGTCTGACACTTCTCTTCAGATTCATTAGGTTTCCTACTGATCATGTTACAGACCCTGGCTTGGACTTTTGACTAACATTCTGCCTGCTGATTTTGTACCTTGCTGTCAGCACGTTACCATCCCTTGCCTGTCTTTGACCTGGATTCTGGTCGTGATTCTGTACCTACAAGCCTGGCTGTTACTAAACTTGGCTTGTGACCTGGCTTCTCCCTTCTTCTCATCCCACCTCCACATCTCCAAGTTCAAGTTCGCTGAACCAACTTCTTGGCACCTGTGTCCTTTACCTTCCCAAGCAGTCCATGTTTCCACCACCAGGGGTGTTTGGACGGGAATTGTGCAAGAGGCCACCCTTGTCATCTTGGGCTCCACAGTTAGGTACATGACACTGGGGCTGATTTACAAAAAGTGAAGAGTGCAAAATCTGGTGCAGCTGTGCATGGTAGCCAATCAGCTTCAAATGTCAGCTTGGTTAATTAAGCTTTGAAAAAAAAAAAAACCTGGAAGCTGATTTCTATGCAGAGCTGCACCAGATTTTGCACTTTCTGTTTTAGTAAATAAACCCAACTGTGTTACTTTTTGCTTTCTTACTACAAGTATTCAGAACTTTCAAACTCATTTGTTTAATTTATAGTTCAGAAACACAAATGTGTACATGTAAAACAATAGTGGTTTATCTGTCACAGATGATGCAAGATATCAGTTTGCTAGGGCCTGTGTCAATGGACTTTGGTATTGTCTCGATGGGACCAGTTTAACAACAGTGGGTGACTCTTTTGTGTTAATTTGACAGGTGCATCTGGCCAGTTGACCTCCTTCTGACTGCATTAAGCATGATTTGCATTCCAATTGACTTGGATCTAAAGCTGATTGCTACAATTTAGAAATCCTTTCTTTTCAACACCTTTCCCAGAACCATCAGATGGAATCTGCCATTTCCTAACTCATGGACTGTATACTAGTTCTAGAGCAATCACTTGACTAGAGACAAATTAAAGCCAAAATCTGTATGTATGTTTTCCTTTTTTTCTACTTAACTCTTCAGAAATTTTCAGGCCGTTCATACGACATAAGGTCCCCCTCTCTTGGTAGTGGGCGTTCCTCAATGATTCAGAGAGTGACACACAAGAGAGTCATGTGCCGTTAACTGGAACTAAACCCTGTAGCAGATCGCAAGAGTGCTGCGATTGGAATGCAGTGTGGAAAGCCAAGTGGGAACACTGAATTATAGTGTGAACTTAGGCACTGAAATTCATACATACAAGTTGAGCTTTTACCTGAGCATTCATAGTAATTTTCCAGCGTCCAGTTCATGGGATATGCTATTTCAGCAAACTGCAGGACCAGGTCAATGCTGTAGTATGGCTGAACTCTCTGGATTGCATCTCCTGAAGCACTGCAGTCCTTTAAATAAAAAAACAAATGATCAGTGGAACTTTCAGAAGTCAAATCTGGTGATGAATATACTGCAAGCCAAGATAGTTTCTATTCATGTATTTTGGCTAACAGGAGGTGTGTAGGGTGTTCACATTTCATAGCAATGCCAAGTGCATATAAACTGAACATTATTTGAAGGTAGCAAGCATATTTGTCCAGACTGGTATGTTTTGTTACAGCACTGTAGATGTAAACCCAATTACTGAAATCTCATAGTCTTTAAAATATAAATGACATTTCAAAAGTAGTTTTCAATTTTTTTCAACTTTACAGCTTTACAGAATATATAATAATCTTGAGTAGCCATGCCCCCGTAGGGGTTGCTGAATGTAGTGGTCCACCTGTCCCCCTGCCCAAACAGTTCAAGTGCTTTGTTTTTTTGTAGTTTTATTAGGGGATTTAACTTGGATGGAGATAGGGGATTTTTAGATGTCCAGAAGAATTTTTGCAATTGATTAGAACAGAACTTCACACTATGCACATGGCTCCTCACAGTCTCCTCCAGCCCAGTACTTGCTTGCAGACTGTTCCTCTCTTCACCTCCTGCACACTACTTCCTGCAGACTGTTAATCCTCCTGCACAAATCTTAATTCTCTGGCCTGGCTAGCACATGGTGAGACCTGCTCTCAATGTAGCATAGCCTCAGGCAGGCAAGGGTTGTGGGTCCCTTTAGTGTAGCAAAAAGTACAAGTGTGCTAGCTAGCCTTGGTGAACTACTGCTCCCAGTTCACCCTCTTTGGGTCCTGCCAGCCCTCCTGGCTGCAACAACCCATCTTCACTGCCCAGTGACACCACAGTCCCAGTTGGCTCTTGCACCCTTCTCAGACCGTCTCTCACCCCAATCTGCTCCGGTGTGCCTCTTCCAGCTTCCCAGGGTGTGTATCACTCACCGACACCTGACGACCACCTGTCGTCCCTTTCCTGGAGACCTTCTTGGCAGTACTCTCTCCCTCTGTCCTCCACTTGCTCTCTCACTTGTGCCTCTGTTCCAGGATCTCCACTATCCTCCTGGATGCACCCGAGCCCCAGGCCAAGGTCACCCCCCCCAGACTGGAGGCTCCCTCAAGGTCCCGACAGCCTCAGTACTCCATCTCCATCTCTTCCACCCGAACTCTCCTCCCCAGCTGGGCTGACCCTAGGCTTTTAAGGAGGCCTGCCCCCTGCCAATCCTGATTGAGGATTGTAAAGGTGAAATAAAAAGTCTCTGGGTGGCCGCAAAGAGACTTTTTATTTCACCTTTATGTTTGTGGCAGAGCTGGCACCCAACCTAGTGGATCAGTGGACCTAATTGGCTTGGCACGGGTGTTTCTCTCTTTCAGATTGAGGATTGGTCAGGGCTTCCCAAACACCCCAGGCAGCTAAACCTCTCCTCCTCTCCTCCTCTCCTTTCTCCTTCTAGAACACTACAGAAGCCTCTGGAAAGAAAGGGGAGGTCTCAGTGATGCTGCCTGTAAGACACCAGCTGCTACTCTAGGCCACTCGCAGCCCACATAATCAAAACAAACAGGCCTAGCTTCCAGCTAGGCCTGCTTAAATGTGCCTGTGCTACAAAAATCCTACCACTATAGCACCTACCTATGTAGAGCGTGCTACACTTGCCAGTAAGGTTCTTGTGCAGGTACTTCCTGTTATCGGGTCACAGTAGCGACTACAAGGCGCCAGACACTCATTACACAGGGATGTTTGGTTGTTATCACCATCAGGAAACTTGTCCAAATAGGCAGCTTACTGTCCTTCAAAATATGAGTGGGACAGATTGTAACCAGTGGCGGAAAAATGTCCTGGAATCCACAGTGTCTCAGGCTTGGTGGTCAATAGGAGTAGGCACAGTGCCCCATCATTGTTATCAGAGGGAGGAATAGTGTCCCATTGTTGGTGTCAGTGGGAGGAACAGACCCCCATGATTGCTATCAGTGACAGCTGATAGTCCCATCATTAGTGTCAGTGAGGAGAATAGTTCCTCATCATTGATATCAGTCAGAGCAATAGTGCCCCATGATTGGTATCAGTTGGAGGAATGGTATCCCATAATTGGTGGGACAAATGATGCCTCATCATTTGTGTCAGTGGCAAGAATTATGTCCCCCTTTTGGTGTCAGTGGGAAGAATTAAGCCTTGCATCAGTGGGGGGAATAGTGCCCCAAGGGCCAGGTTAGCAGAGAGCCATATATGGTCCACAGTTTAGAGACCACTGGCTTGGTGTCAGCCTCTTTTCAGACATGAAATGTCTGAAAAGAGGCTGCAGGTAATAAACACCACTGAGATGTAACTATGGATGAAATGTAGATGAAGACAATTTTTTTAACAGTAAAGAAAAAACAATGTGTATGATATGCAATGTTTTGCAAACTAAATGTCATCCAGTTAGTGTTTAGATCTACTTTATGTAAACCATCATTGCAAGGAATTAGCATTTGAGTTCTACAGAAGCTTACCTGTTGTCTTAGTACTTCATTTGCAGGGATATTAACCATGACAAACTGCTTGTTCTCAGTCACAGTAATGCTGATGGCCTGTCCTGCCACAATATTTTTCAGCGTCAGGGTTTCAGTAGTATAGGAGCCCCTCTTCACAAGCCCCACACGCTGCTTTGGTATGTATACCACAACTTCTTCTCCGGGATGTTGGGACACTAGAGAGACAATGTTATGTCAATGCAACATCTTACAACAGTACAATCTTTACCCATTTCCTTTAGTGAAGATAAACCCGCAATCCCCTTTAGAAGTACCTATCTTCATTGGACTGACATAGCATAATATTTGAGCATGTTAATTACTTTGAAACACGTGGTACCCATGGTCAATCTTTTTCTATTCTACCTCTTACCAGAAGTTGACTGACCAGGAAGGCTCCGCCTAGAGCAGTGATGACGAGCCTTGGCATCTCAGATGTTTTGGAACCACATTTCCCATGATGCTCATGCAGTCTGCAGTGTAGTTGAGCACCATGGGAAATGAAGTTCCAAAACATGGTGCCACGTTCACCATAATTGGCCTAGAGCATTCTAATAGGGCCAATATTTATTAATTTAATCAGTTGTGCCATGATGACTGTGTTCCCTTCTCTACTGGAGCATCTCCCCTCCCCCTTACTTCCCGCTTTCTTTCACTTTAAACTGCAACCCCCCTTCCTTTTTTTTTGTTTTTGTCCTGTTCTTTTTGTTTGCTCCCTCTTATTAATTAGTTAAAATATTTGGTTGAACGGTAGGGGACGCAGGTCTCTGGCAGACAACTTATGAAGGACTTGCACTCTTGGCTAAAGGAGTCGCTGTTATGTTGTTTTGGAGATTTTAATGGACTTTTGATAGAATGCTAACACTGTAGGCCTTTGGGCTTTAGAGCTTTACACAAGTTGCTGTGTTATTGACTGTACTGTGACTCCTCAGCTGCATCGGGGATGCCTTACACATGTACGGTGTCCATATACGCAGTCTGTAAAACCCATGCCTTTTGCTAAATAAAGAATTGAATCACTTTGCAATTGTGAACAGGTTATTCTTTCCAGAGGGACACCATTTGTCAGATCACATAGCAAAAGCAATTCAAACAATCTATGCAGAAGATGCAACTTGTGTGTGGCAAAGAACTTGTCTTCTTATGTTCATAAATGATCTCTTACCGGGTGGACATGAAGCTTCCAGGGAATATGCATAAAAGCCATGGGCCATCCAAAGAGGCAGGACTTCTGTCTGTCTGTCCAGGAACTGATAAGAATATTGTGCTTGTCAAACAATGAAGATTGCTTATTTAAAAAGAATACATTTGTACTGGATAAATATTTATGAGCAGTAGTAACAATTGAATTTTATTGTTTTAATAATAATAATAAAAATGTTGCTTTGTAGGTACTAAGCTGTGTCTATAGATGCTGCTTTTAGCTACTGGTCTGACCCTTAATAAGACAAAATGTTTATGTGCTGAAAAATACTTTACAAACATAACCAGCTAAATCACACAGGTAAATACAAAGGGGTTGATTTACTGAAGGCAAAAAAAAACTGTACACTTTGCCAGGGAATTTTCCTTTAGTTTAGTGAATGAAGGTGAAGCTCTGCTGACTTCAATCATCCAATAACGTGCAAACACAAAATTCTTTTTTTTTTATTCTCCTTGCATGTAATTGGCCATTCTTTGCAAAGTAAATTTTCACCACATTCATAAAACTTAAAAAACCCTCACCGGGCCCCACCAATCTTAACAACCTACGCCTCATCTCCTTGCTCCCCTTTTTATTCAAACTCCTTGAACGTCTGCTACAACCGACTGAGTGACCACCTCACTGAGAATAGCCTTCTTGATCCCCTTCAGTCTGGATTTCGTCCACTCTACAGAAACTGCCCTTCTAAAACTAACAAATGATCTACTAACAGCCAAAACCAATGGACACTATTCTGTATTCTACTCTTGGACATTTCTACTGCCTTTGATACGGTTGACCACCCCCTTCCTCCTCAAAAAAACTCTACGCCTTTGGTCTCAGGGTTTGTACTCTTCGCTGGTTCTCTGCCTGCTTATCCAACCGCACCTTTAGCATTACTTATAATTCTACTTCCTCCTCTCCTCTTCCTTTCTCTGTTGGGGTCCCCCAAGGTTCTGTTCTAGGACCTCTCCTATTTTCAATCTACACCTCCTCCCTGGGTCAGCTGATAGCCTTCCATGGCTGCCAATGCCATCTCTACACTGAGGACACCCAAATCTATCTCTCTACCCCTCAGCTCACTCCCTCTGTCTCCTCACGTATCACTAATTTACTAACAGACATATCAGTCTGGATGTCACGCCACTTCCTCAAACTCAATCTTTCCAAAAACCGAACTTATAACTTTTCCTCCCCCACGTGCCCCTTCCCCTGATCGCTCTGTCAAAATCGATGGCACAACTATTAGCCCATCCCCACATGCCAAGGTTCTAGGTGTAATCCTAGACTCTGATCTATTCTTTAAGCCCCACACCCAATCACTGTCCAAATTTTGCCGCCTCAACCTCCGCAACATCTCCAAAATATGCCCCTTTCTAACCAATCACACCACAAAGCTCTTAATTCGCTCCCTGGTCATCTCTCGCCTTGACTACTGCAACTCCCTTCTCATTGGCTTACCTTTACATAGGCTATCCCTCCTTCAGTCCATCATAAATGCTGCTGCTAGACCCATCCACGTGTCTGTTACTCCTCTCTCTGTCAGTCCTTCCATTGGCTTCCGCTCACCCACCAAATTAAATTCAAAATACTAACAACAACTTACAAAGCCATCTACAACTCAGCCCCCAACGACATCACTAATCTAGTCTCAAAATACCAACCTAATAGTTTTCTTCATTCCTCCCAGGACCTCCTGCTCTCTAGCTCCCTCGTCACCACCTCCCATGCTTGCCTCCAGAACTTTCCATATCCTCTCCCATCCTATAGAACTTCTTACTCCAATCGGTCCGATTATCTTCTACTTTGTTAGCTTTTAGACTATCCCTGAAAACCCTTCTCTTCAGAGAAGCCTATCCTGTCCACACCTGACAACTGTATGTTTATTTTCTCCATCAGCTCATCCCCCACAGTTATTACCTTTTGTATCACTTGACCCTCCCTTCTACATTGTAAGCTCTAATGAGCGGGACCCTCTGATTCCTCCTGTATTTAATTGTATTGTAACTGTGCTGTCTACCCTTAAGTTGTAAAGTGCTGCACAAACTGTTGGCGATATAAATCCTGTATAATAATAATGATAATAATAATAATAAGCTAAGGGGAAAATTCCCTTGCAAACTTAATAGCCTATTTGCCTTTGGTAATTCAACCATATTCTGCTTCCTTTAACATCCATTGAACCCCCCCCCTTCTCCCATAAGGCCCCTACCCCTGCACTTCTACTGCGGTAGGATTGCCAGGTACCAGGTGCACCACACTGCAGTGCTAAAAGAGTTCATATTTTCCATTCTCCTTTCTCCATTCATTGGTTATTATTTAGGCGCATTTTCATATTTTCCAGGCTCTCAGTTTGTTTCTTTGATGTGAAACGCCCATTGTATACAGAACTACAGTGCCTAATGGGTTCATATTCTGTATTCTCCTCTATCATTATTTAAGGCTTTTATTTGCACAAGCAAGTTATATATACTGTGGCAGGGTGGCCGCTCTGTGCCAGATCACGTTCCTAATACGTGATCTAACACTTCCAGGTGTAGGGAGCACGTGTGCTGCCGGGGACCCACAGTGAATCTCTGCCTTCCCACAGTAAATGCACCCCCACACAGTTAGAAAGCACTTCCTAAGGACACATTTAACCCTTTGATCGCCCCTGATATTAACTCCTTCCCTGCCAGTGTCATCATCAGTACAGTGACATTGCATATTTTTAGAACTGTTAACTCTATTATTGTCACGGGTCCCCAAAAAAATTTCAAAAATGTCACTTAGTGTCCGATTTGTCTGCCGCAGTGTCGCAGTCCCGCTATAATTCGCTGATCTCCGCCATTACCAGTTAAAAAAATAAATAAAAATTTCATAAAAATACCCCATAGTTTGTAGACGCTATAACTTTTGCGCAAACCAATCAATATACGCTTATTGGAATTTGTTTACTAAAAATATGTAGCAGAATACATATTGGCCTGAATTTATGAAGAAATTAGATTTTTTACATTTGTTTATTGGATAGCAATAGTCTTTTTTTTGTTTATAGGGTAAAAAATAAAAAACGCAACGGTGATCAAATACCACCAAAAGAAAGCTCTATTTGTGGAAAAAAAGGAAATACATTTTATTTGTGTACAGCTTCACAGAACCGCGCAATTGTCAGTTACAGTAACGCAGTGCCGTATCGCAAAAAATGGTCTAGTCATGAGGGGGGTAAACCTTTCAGAGCTGAAGTGGTTAAATTTGTGTGTAAATTTCACCTTAAGCTGCTAATCTTGGTAAATAAAGTTTTTTGGGGTTTTTATTTTAAACCATATGAAACAGAACTTCTATATATTTTCTTTAAACTGCAACATAAGCACAAATATATAACATTTTGGAGAAGTTTTTTTTTTCATGCAAAGGAGACATACTATTTCTCTTTTGCCAAAAAAAAAAAAACAAACTTTGCAAAACTTTTTCAAACTTTTTCAACTGTACACTGAGCTGCATATGCGCAACTCAGCGTACAATCCAGGTGCCATATTAATTCACCCAGCAGAATGTGGGTGTTACATCATTATAGCCAGACCAATCAAGATGGCTGAAGACCCTGAACTTAGAAAAAGTCAGCGAGAAGATTTTGGCACCAGTGAAGGAGCTAGCAGAGACATTACAAGAGGGTAGGTGAGTATAATTCTTAGCAAATGTCCTCTTAGTTCTTTAGTTAAGTGTTAGGACTAGGCCAGGGACATGCTTTTCCACAATTTCAGTTTCACATTTTTTGCCCCAAAGGTCCTAAATAAAACATAAACTATAACACAAAAAAGAAGTGAAATGTGTGTATGTTTCAGCCATATAAGTGATGCTTTGATAGTCAAAAGACCAACACTACCTGTGCCCAGCAGTGTATTTAGGTTTTGTGCTGCCCTAGGCCTGACTAAACTCATGCACCCCTCTAATTTAAATATGAGGTACCCCTTCCTGTTTCCTGGCCCGCCTTGAAATTTTCCAGTGGGGACACTAGTTTTGAGGGTTTTGGGGGGGGGGGGGCAATGAATTCCCCTTATTTGCAGAGATTTCCTCACACTTCCTGTTTGGCTGTGGGGCAGCACAACAACTTATTAGTTGGGGTCCGCCGCCTGGGCCACTTGGGATACTCGGGTCCCCTACATATGTATGGGCTGCCCCTCCTGATGGTGGCCCTGCCAAGCCGCTTTATGGGGGTACTAGACCAATTTGCCTCCCAGACCAATCTGCCCCATAGGACTGACGCTACACTAAGTGTAGCGCGAGCCGGCGGGGACTCTTTTCGTGCTGCCCCCCTGCAAAGTGCTGCCCTAGGCCTGGGCCTTGTTGGCCTAGGCCAAGATGCAGCGTTGCCTGTGCCAACCACTGCCGCTATCGAACTATTTCTACAGGTGAGATATTTTGAAGGTTTGCAGCTTATGTACCTGTCTGGGATTCAGCAACTGGCCCCGCAGTCCTCTCACTGTTACATTGACGTTATTCATCTCTACTTCTACACCGATTAAGCTTGCATCTTCCACTGCGACCACCAATTCCCCACGAAAAGTGAGATACCAGTCCTGGGGTAGAAGGAACAAATTAACTGTGTGTGGGGAATTATCACATAGGTAAATGCTGATTGGATGTAGGAAGAGGAAGGTTAAAGCAAGGGTTCTTAAAGAAACCCTTTAATCTATATAAAAGTGCTAATGAAAGATATACAAGCAAAAAAAGAAAGTAAATCAACACCTATGCC
This sequence comes from Glandirana rugosa, assembly GCA_018402905.1. Taxonomy (NCBI): domain Eukaryota; kingdom Metazoa; phylum Chordata; class Amphibia; order Anura; family Ranidae; genus Glandirana; species Glandirana rugosa. The sequence goes on along the minus strand of BLSH010370312.1, from coordinate 1,103,230 downwards.
GGTGCCTGCTAAATGCCACTCTGAAGAAGAGTGGGGCTCCAAGTAGGAGCTCTTTCACACTAGTGCTTCAGTTGTAAAACCCAAAAGTTGAGCCGCACATTTCCCGCACCCAACAGCTACCCAGAAGCTGCAGAGGCAGCAACAGGGATGTAAACATGCACACTGCAGCACAAATTATACCCCCGTTAATTTTGATAGGGCGTATCGCCTACCAAATGCAACCCACTCACGTGAATGGGGCCACTCTGCAAGCACTCCACAACCATGTGCAATGAACGCGGTTGCTGTGCATTAGTGCAGGGATCCAGGAAGTGAGGAGTGGGCACAACACCTCCTCACCCCCTGCCAACTGTTCTCTGAAAAGCGATCCGAGAGCAAACCTCGTGTGAACAAGCTCTAAAATTATAGGCCTCCAATGAAATAGGGGCCCTCCCAGTCAAAAATCAGTTTCAGGAAGGAAATGGCGAAACAAACAACATTTTCTTCAGGAACGGGAAAGGTAAAAATTAGCAAAAATATATGCAGGTTTATTTTTCCTCCCCACAAATGTGGAGTTACTCTTTAAACAATTTGCTCCTTTCCCTCACCCTCCTTTTTCTTTTTTCATTCCTTTTTACCTATTAAATCATTTCATATAAGTAGCCATTTAATTCCTTTATTATCTAGATCAGCAGTATTGTCCTTTATCGGACGTGGGCAAGTCTCTTTTGAGGGTTTGGAGATATTCCCCATGGGCCAACCAGGCTATTTATCACCAACTACCATACAATATTATACAGATGATTTAAAAAAAAATCCCTATAAAATAAAGAATGACATATATATACATATATGTCATTCTTTATTTTATAGGGATTTTTTAAAATTTTGAATTAATGTTAACTATATTGTATAACTAATAAATTAATTATACTTGATACTCACTCTCCCTTGTGATTTCTTGCAATGGATAGAATTGTTTTAAAATCTAATTTGTTAAATGGTTTTGAAACTTGACATAACATACCATGTGATTCACTGTCAAATATTGATTGTCTTGATTGTGTGATTTTTGTCTTGTACATTATCACAGTACTTAACAAGATCTGAGGCCCTGACAAAACAGGACAGCCCACGAAACTCATTGGCTAAAAAAAAAAAAATCTGATCTGAAGACCAGGAGAATACTATCCTGGAAAACCAATGGGACAATTTGTTTTTAAAGCAAACCATTTTTAAGATATTGTGGAATATTTTGAATAAAGACATACAATTGTATTTAAAATAAGTGGCCAGTGTTTATTACACCCAAGGAGGTACATGTAAAGTCCCAAACAATTATGTATCTTTATTTAAAAAAAAAAAGATGGGCATGATCTATGTAGCTTTGTAGAAGAAACATCTTTACCTGGACATCTGAATTTCTTGAAGGCAATGGTCGTGTCACCTGAAATAACATAATTGGACAAAAGAAAAAAGAAGCATGAAAAAAGCATGTATCAAAATTTAAAAGAATTTAGCTCTTTATGCATAACATGGGTCCAGCAGAAGGGCTTAGGGCCAGTTCCCACCAGGGTGCTATCTCCATAGAGTTTATTTCTCATCATGTGTTTCAAACATGTACAGGTGAGCTATATCAAAGGCAAATGGCGGGGCAAAAGGTGACGCGTTTCACACGGCTAGCTTTGTCAAAAACCATGGTGAAACGCGTCACCTTTTGCCCCCGCCATTTGCCTTTGATATTGCTCGCCTGTACATGTTTTTAATTTTCCAATAAATTTTCTATTTTTGCATAATTTTTGGAGTGCAGCCATCCTACCTTTTATTCATACCTGAGTCTGCAGCAGTGACAGGTCATGCAGCCAATTGGATTTCACGTGGAGCATCTTGTGTGCACATGACACTGTACTCAAATGAAATTTTTATAATTTTTTTGAGACAAATAGGACTTTCTTTTGGTGGTATTTAACTTTTTTTTTATTCTATTTTATTTTTTTTCCTATATAAATGAAAAAATACCAAACATTTTGAGGAAAAAAAGATTTTCTTTCTTTCTGTTATAAAATGTTGCAAATATTCTTTTTTTCATATATTTAGGCCAATATGAATTCTGCTATATTAGTAAAAGTAACCTAAATTAATCAGTATATATTATTTACTCTGTGTGAAAGTTATAGAGTCTACAAACTATGGTATACAGTATATATTTTAAGCCACAAATCATTTAGTAAGAGGCATGGAGAGTTTTTTGATGTTGTCATTTTGTAGTCTGAATTTTTGGGAAAAATAAAGAAATTAAATAAAATTTGTACAGTCGCCATATGACTGGTGTGATGGTGATCAGTGACAGATGACAGTATGTAAAAAAAATCAAATTTTTTAACATTTTTAACAATTTTCTTTTTTGTACAATTGTTTTTCTGATTTTTACAATTTCTTTTTTTATACCATAAGCGTGCAAAATGTGACAATTAATTAAAGTGTTGGTTCACCAATGCTAGAAGTCTGCCAAGCAAAATAGGTGAGTTGGAAGCTCTGGTGCACGAGAGAACTATGATTTAATTGGTTTTGCTGAATCTTGGCTTCTTTCTTCACATGACTGGGCTATTAATATTCCTGGCTCTCTATCAGGAATGACATGGCATGCTCTCTTTCAGGAAAGGCAGAGTGAGTAAAATGGAAGGGTGGTAGTGCCTGTCTCTATGTGGAAAGTGATCTCAAATCGAGTGTGAAAGAGGACCTAGTTGATAGTGTGATGAGGCTGAAGCACTATGGGTGGAAATGTACATGCGTGTGCTATCATTGGAGTTTGTTATAGACCTCCTATTGTTACTGAGGAGGTGGAGACTCAGTGTAGTGGTGTGTACTGTAGTGGGTTGTGGACAGTGTAATGTAGTGGACAGTGTAGTGGGTAGTGTAGTGGACAGTGTATTGTAGTGGACAGTCGATTGGGTGGTGTAGTGGACAGTGTAGTGGGTAGTGTAGAGGACAGTGTAGTGAACAGTGTAGTGGGTATTGTAGTGGACAATGTATTGTAGTGGGTAGTGTAGTGGGTAGTGTAGTCAAGGCCGGCCTTACCATGGGTCCCAGTGGGTCCATTGGACCCAGGTAGCACTTTGAGAGGGGCAGCAAATTGAACCCCGACTGCCTCTCCTTCTCTTCCACTTACCAAGCAAATTGACGACCAACATTTTTTTTCCAGCAGTTTTGTGCTTCATGATGACAACTGCCCCCCGGGCAGCTCCGCCTGCCCCTATACTGCCTTAGCCTGCCCCTATACTACCCTAGCTTGCCCCTATACTACCCTAGCCTGTCTACACATTGCCCTAGCCCACCCCTATACTACTCTAGCCTGTCTATATACTACCCTTGCACTAATTTTCGTTTTAATTATCATGATATAAAATAATGGATGTGGGGGGCTTTTGGTGGGGGTGTTTTTTTTTTGGGGGGGCAGCATTTCATTCTTTGACCCAGGTAGCACAACGTCTTGGGCCAGCCCTGAGAGTAGTGGACAGTGGATGGAGGATTTTAACTACCCAGAAATTGACTGGAGTAATGGCACGGCTGAAACACTTATAGGCAAACATGTATAAACCTATTACAAGACACTTTTATGGTGCAGATTATTAAGGCCCCGACTAGGAATGATGCTTTGCTGGACCTAGTAATATCAAACCATGCAGAGCTTATTACTAATGTTCATATAAAAGAACATCTGGGTAGCAGTGACCATAACATGATTTCATTTAATGTTAGCTGTAAGCAACAAACACACACAGGAAAGATAAAAACACTTAACTTTAAGAGAGCAAATTTTCCAAGGATGAGGGCTGCTCTCCAGAACTTAGACTGGGAGGGAATATTGGCATCGATAAACACAGAACAGAAATGGGAATTCTACAAAAAGATTGCATGCGAACTCACTGCAAAGTATATTCTGATGAGCAATAAGTTTAAAAGGCTAAAAATAAAATCTATGTGGCTCACGGCCAAAGTTTAAAAAAAAGCTATAAATAATAAGAAAAGATCTTTGAAAAAAATATAAAACTGAAGGAACACTATCATTGTTTAAATGTTACAAAGAATATAACAGAATATGTAAAAAAGGAAATCAAGGACGCAAAAATGCAAAACAAATGACTGCAAAAGATAGTAGGACAAACCTCAAAAAAATCTTCAAATACATTCATAGTAAAAAGGTCAGGTCTGAGCATATAGGCTCTTTACAAAATAATCTGGAGTGCGTGACTGGGGACAAAGAGAAGGTACATTTATTAAATACTTTCTTCAGCTCAGTGTATGCAGAGGAGCATGGGGGAGCTCATGTCCATATTGGGGGTGGTATTGACACAGCTCCAAATGATCCACAATGGCTCAAAAGTGATATGGTCCAGAAATATTTCATCAGAATAAAGGTGGATTAAGCATCTGGACCAGATAACAACCAGCTCTGTCATTTCATAGAAACATAGAAAAGTGACGGCAGAAAAAGACTGAGTAGTCCATTGAGTCTGCCCATTTTTATTTATTTTTTTCACATTAACCTTGTTGTCTGACTATAGATTTATGTTTATCCCAAGCATGTTTGAAGCCATTTACTGTTGACTGTCTCACAACCTCTGTTGGTAGTTTATTCCAATCATCAACCACCCTTTCAGTAAAATAATACTTTATAAGATTTAAAGCCATTGTTTCAAATTTTTAAAGACTCGTTAATGACTGGAATAGTACCACTGGATTGGCGTAGGGCCAATGTAGTCTCTATATGTAAAAAGGGATCAAAGTCTTTACCAAGTAACTATAGACCTGTTAGTTTAACTTCTATAGTTGGGAAGATACTGGAGAGTTTAATTAAAGACCACATAGATGAGTTCTTGCTAGAAAAGAATATTTTAAGCAACAGACAGCATGGATTTATGATAGACAGAAGTTGTCAAACAAACCTGATTTCTTTTTATGAGGAGGTAAGTAAAACCTTGGACAGAGGGGTGGCTGTGGACGTGGTATGCTTGGATTTTGCAAAAGTGTTTGATACAGTTTCCCACACACGGCTAATGTGTAAGGTAAAGTCTACAGGCTTAGAAAGATCAATTTGTAAATGGATAGAAAACTAAAAGACTGAATTCAGAGAGTAGTGATTAATGATTCTTACTCTGAATGGTCTAAGGTTATCAGTGGTGTACCCCAAGGTTCAGTTTTGGGATCCTTACTTTTCTATATATTTATAAATGATATAGGGTCTGGGATTAAAAGTGCCATTTCAGTGTTTGCAGATGACACCAAGCTATGTAATGGAATAACATCCTTACAGGATGTCTCCAACTTACAAGCTGACCTCAATGCACTGTCTAATTGGGCGACTATGTGGCAAATGAGGTTTAATATTGATAAATGTAAAGTTATGCAATTGGGGGCTAAGAATATGCATGCATCATACATACTAGGGGGAGTACAACTGGGGGAATCCATGGAGAAGGTTCTGGGGGCTTTGGTAGATCATAAGCTTAATAATAGCATACAATGCCAAGCTGTGGTTTCCAAAGCAAGCAAAATCCTTTCTTGTATTAAGAGAGGTATGGACTCCAGAGAGAGAGAGAGATTTTGCCCCCCTGTACAAATCATTAATAAGACCTCATCTGGAATATGCAGTTCAGTTTTGAGCACCAGTTCTCAAAAAGGATATCGGAGAACTGGAGAAAGTGCAGAGAAGGGCAACCAAACTGATAAAAGGCATGGAGGAGCTCAGCTATGAAGAAAGATGTATTTTTGTCTTGAAAAGAGGCGATTAAGGGGGATATGTTCAACATGTATAAATGCATAAGGGATCCATATAGTGAACTTGGTGTTGAGTTATTCACTTTAAGGTCATCACAGAGAACAAGGAGGCACTCTTTAGGTCTAGAGGAAAAGAGATTTCATCTTCGAATACGGAAAGGTTTCTTCACAGTAAGAGCTGTGAAAATGTGGAATAGACTCCCTCCAGAGGTGGTTCTGGCCAGCTCAGTAGATTGCTTTAAAAAGGGCTGGATTCTTTCCTAAATGTACATAATATAACTGGGTATTAACATTTATAGGTAAAGTTGATACAGGGAATATCCAATTGTCTCTCGGGTAATCAGGAAGGATTTTTTTCCCCTGCTGTACCAAATTGGATCATGCTTTGCTGGGGTTTTTCGTCTTCCTCTGGATCAACTGTGGGTATAGGATTGTGTATATGGGATTGCATGATTTTTCTTAATGTTTTTTTTTTAATTGCTTGAACTAGATGGACTTTTTTGACCTGACTAACTATGTAACTATGTAACCATGACCAGAGCTGTATAGAGTCACCAAAGTGATCCTGCACTGCTCTGGGGAAGTGAATAGGTCTTTTTTTACACTATGATGGCTTATTACAGTGATGATCACTATATAAGCAATCATTTTTATGAATGGCATCTATTCATATGCCATTGTGTACAATTGTGATAACTGTGATTGGCCACAGCTGTCCAATGGTATCAGTGCACTGAGTGGCCCTGTATCATGTGATCACAATAGTACACAATGAATGGCTATGAATGAAAGCCATTGTTTACAACTGACATGTGATCTCTGTGATTGGTCACAGCGATCACATTGTACCAGGGCCGGCCGGTATAACGATCTGTGTTCTGTGTCACAAATCACAGCTGGTCACAAATCCCGCTGCTGTGTGGCCCCTGAAGCGTGTACAAGGTGTATTAATGAAAGGATGTCATATGACATACACCTGGGAAAATAGTGCTCGTGCTCTGCAGCATTATTATAATAGGCTGGGTGGGAGGTGGTTAAAATAGCAGTCATCAACAATTAAAATGCATTAAACCTCTGGAGATAAGGGGTCCTTGAAAGGCTTCAACAATGTTCAACAAATGCATTGCAAAAGTTTGCTGTAAAAACTGCTCTTATATAAGCTGAAGCCTGTGGGAATACGAAAATACATTCCAGATGTATCAAAAGGAAAAGGGATTAAAAAACGTCTTACATCTCATTTTTTAGAGAGAGTAGAAAAACCTGTCCCCTACCATCATGCTGTAGAGAAGGACTCTTGCTCTCTGTGTGGAAACAGTGGTCTCTCTGCAGAGGTCTGACACAGCCCTCACTAAGTCAAAACAAGAGCTCAATAATTAGCAGGGAGCATGAGCTTTGCTGATTGGAAAGCTCTAGCTCTGAACCAGCAGGCGTTATGCCAGGTTTGCCAGAGGGACCACTGCTTCATCTCAGAGATCAATGGTCCTTCTATGAAGGGGACAGGCTTTTCTACACACAATGTGGTTGATTTGTAAATACAATCAGCTGCAGGCATATCTTTTGTTTTGGTGGAATGTATTTAGCTGATCTAATGTTCAACTCTAGGAATTAGAAAGAAATCTACCCTCAAAGCTCCCCCCACTGTACATGCACTGCAATGATTAAATGCTCATCTAGAGGTGCCGGAATGAAGAGAAATACTTACCTTATTCCACAGCTTCTTCTCTAAGCTGCTCAGTTCTACAGTTGCTCACTTGCCCCTCCATGTACAATACAGGATAAATAGCCCTGCATTGTACGTGATGATGATAAGGGGCCAACCCTAGAATGGAGTTTCGGAGAGAAGAAGAGTCAGAACCAGACACAGAAGGGGCTAAGGTAAGTAATGATACCTGTTCCTCCATCCCCAAGACATAATGAGCATTTAATCTATGCAGTGCATTGGGGGGTAGTCCTGCACTGCATGTTTTTTTTTTAATTCCTTAAGCTGGGCTTAAACAGCTAATTCAATTGAGCTTTAATGTAAAAGAAAAGAGACAACCAAATGTAGCAGACTTTCGAGTATTTTACATTCAAATGCACAGGTATAACTATGCAATATACTGTACATAACAACTCAGTACCTGTACATACGTTGGGTCACATCGCACCTTCTCCCTACCCAGTGCTGCCGCCAGAGCCGGACACTTCAAGATGTAGCGGTTGCTTTGACTGTTTCCTGATGATGTTTTCTTAACCATGAGGATTTCCAGGATGTGGAAGCCCTTCTGTTGGTACAGAGATATCAGGGCTAAATACACCCTCTACTACAAATACCTGTTCAATCTCCTCCATGCAAATACATTTCCCCATATAATCCCCTTATGTAGCAGTAGAACCCTGTTCCAACTACATACATCATTTAGGAACCTACCCAATTTCAGTTTACACTGCACCCACTCCCTAAATGTCCCTGTCCATAATTGGACAAATATTGGCCTAGGCTAAATGAATGAGACACTCATTTAGATTAGAACCGAAGAGTACCTGTCCATAAAATAAACTATTTATTCAGATGGATGCAAGCTTTGACACTTTCTAAGAGTTGTTTTTCCCAGAAATGGCTCATTTCAGAGCAACCTCCTTTTTGTTGGCCTTATATTTGCTGGACCCGCTGAACCTGTGATTTCCAATTGAGGACATCTCTCCTACCTCAGTTCTGTGTCTAACGCCATTATCAAAAAAGCCTCCTCCCTGCTACAAACTTTAAAGTAGCTGTCAACTCCGACCAGTCACAGAGCCGGAGATCGCGGCCCCGGAAGGAAGAGGGGCAGAAGATGGATGTGGCCTGAAGTGGGGGCATCACTGGCTTCCAATGCAGGTAAGGGGCACATAATGGGCTAATATGTGATGCATACTAACCCATTATGCTTTTACATTCCAGGGTAACATAGAGGAAGTAAACCCCAGGGTTTGCTTCCTCTTTAATACTGAAGTACAGCATTTTTTTTCTAAAGCATCAGGGACTTTACTTACCATGAATGAAGAGTGTCCCATGTGCTGGTGGCTGTTGTGCTCTATGTCCTCTGTCCATTGATATGCCCATAGCAGTGATTTTTCAGGTACCATGGGAGTTAATATGAGCAGCTACACCTGTGACATGCATTTGTCAAGTGCCAACTATGCCCCCCACTGCGCCATTCATAGAGGACATACTATCAGATCCCATAATGAAAAGTGCTCTACGGATGGAGGACAGGCAGAAGAATGAATAACCACCTCCTCAGATCATGGAATGTTTTTCATTGTTGGAACTGATAGTACAGCTTCTTTGAATGGAGGAGGGGGTGGAAAGGGGGGGCATATTAGGTACTTTTGACAAGTGCCTGTGATAGGTGCAGCTGCTCATATTACCCCCCACAGCACAGTAAGATCACCACTGTAAGGATGTCCAGAAACAGAGGACTTTAGGCACCAGGGCACAGGAAACTCTTTATTCATGGTAATTACTATGAAGAGTGCTGTTTTTTTTTTTTTAATCACTAAACATAAGATTTAATCTCTTATTAGCACAATGTTGTACTGCTCCTTAGTCACGCACTACTTCATTTATTTCATTCAAAAGATAGAGAGACAACCAATGGTTTTTGAATTTGCAGTTCAATGCCCTGATGCCATTGCTTATGGTTATGAAATGGCTACCTGTCTCTATCCCACAATCCATTGCACCTGAAAAGGTCAAGATAGCATGTACCGTAAAATAATTGACAGTGTAGAAATAAAATTGCCAAGGCATTCATTTCTACACAGAAGCAATACATGTTCTACATTTACCAAGCCGTACCATTGCCAATGTAAAAACATTTCAGCAGGGCACACCCATGAAGAACAATTGCCAAGGTTGGAGAATGCAAAATTCTCTTTGTAAACTGACTTTAAGGCTGTTATAATTCAACAACCAGAGACTATGACAGGTGTCCATAGAAATCCAATGGTTGGCTCCCTTCTTGGTGTCCCACATTTTCCACCTGTCCTCCATTTCAGCACTGCACCCCGTTAATAGCTTCAGCTTTCAACAATGCAGATGTCTATATCACCCGATGTGTAGCATGGGCCCTTCCTTCAACTACAAGACTCAGCAGTGACACAGGAGTTGGATGAAGGAACCTCCAAAGGGGACACAAGCAGACAACACTTCCAAATGTGCCAAATGCTAAAAACACTAACAAGAGGTGCAGCACTGGAATGGAGGAGAGGTAGGAGGCAGGCCACTGGAGAGATGCGTAAAATACCACTTATGGATTTCTTAACAGGTCCTCTTTAATATAGGGGTTTGACAAAGAAATAGCCACTACCACCTGTTTATTACTTCTATAATATTCAGTTCAATGTTGCAAATACTTTATTTAAATATTTTTTAAGTAAAAATCACAATAAAACCACATAAGGGTTTAGAAGAGCCAGGGCAATAATGTCCTATTCTCCCCAAAGGACGATTTTGTAAAAATGGAGTAATGAATTTATGCTTGAATTTTGAATTATACATATATCAGGACCCTCCCTCTCTTCTGATGAAGCAGTTAACTGTCAGCGAAATGCGTAGAGAATATCAACAATCCCCTTGGATATACCATGATGTAAAAATGTATTATATAGGCACCAAAGAATTTATTTTGATGATTTATGTTGTACATCTTGTATTCTGGAACCAAGAGGGCTTTTGTACTTTTGGGAGACTAGGACATCCTTGTCCTGGTAACATTATACAAGGTTTTTTTTTAAACCCTTATATGTTGTTATTTTAATTTCTACTCAATAAAGATTTTGCATTTTTAAAAACAAACTCTTTTTGATTAACCTTCCTTATGCACCACAGAAATTCCATATGCTTGCAATACTGAACAGAATAAGATATACTTAGGACAAGTTGCTTACTATAGGCACCCACCCATCCCTTTTCTTCTTTGTAGTGTATTACTTCTACATATATTCTTGCACTTACTAATTTTTCTCAGGTATATACACTATATTACCAAAAGTATTGGGACGCCTGCCTTTACACGCACATGAACTTTAATGGCATTCCAGTCTTAGTCCGTAGGGTTCAATATTAAGTTGGCCCACCCTTTGCAACTATAACAGCTTCAACTCTTCTGAGAAGGCTGTCCACCAGGTTTAGGAGTGTGTCTATGGGAATGTTTGACCATTCTTCCAGAAGTGCATTTGTGAGGTCAGGTACTGATGTTGAATGAGAAGGCCTGGTTCGCAGTCTCCACTCTAATTCATCCCAGGTGTTCTATCAGATTTAGGTCAGGACTCTGTGCAGACCAGTCAAGTTCCTCCACCCCAAACTCGCTCATCCATGTCCTTATGGACCTTGCTTTGTGAATTGGTCCAAATCATTTGATGGAGGGGGGATTATGGGGTTGTTTTTTAGGTGTTGGGCTTGGCCCCTTAATTCCAGTGAAGGCAACTCTTAAGGTGTCAGCATACCAAGACATTGAACATTTTTATGCTCCCAACTTTGTGGGAACAGTTTGGGTATGGCCCCTTCCTGTTCCAACATGACTGTGCACTAGTACACAAAGCAAGGTCCATAAAGACATGAATGAGCGAGTATGGGGTGGATGAATTTGACTGGCCTGCACAGAGTCCTGACATCAACCCAATAGAACACCTTTGGGATAAATTAGAGTGGAGATTGCAAGCCAGGCCTTCTTGTCCAACATCAGTGCCTGACCTCACAAATGTGCTTCTGAAAGAATGGTCAAACATTCCCATAGACACACTCCTAAACCTTGTGGACAGCCTTTCCAGAAGAGTTGAAGCTGTTATAGCTGTAAAAGGTGGGCCAACTCAATATTGAACCCTACGTACTATGTGCGTGTACGATGCGGCTAGGGAAGGGGCCTCAGCCTCTCTCCAGCTGCAATGCGTGGACGCAATTGTCTATCTGGGGTCCGTGTCTGTAGGTTGACGACTGATTTTATTTCACTAAATTTGTCCCTGGTAGTCAAATCTGTTATGGCCAAGCTGAAAGCGTGGGAAAAACATTCCTCTGTCACTACTGGGTCGCATTAACCTCATAAAAATGAAGATCATACCTAAATTCACATATTTGTCTTGCAATCTCAATGGATTCCCAAATCCTTTTTTAACTACCTAAATAAGATTTTCTCCTCCTTCCTTTGGGGCCGGAGCTCCCCTGGATTGGAGCTGACCACCCTCATGCGCCCCTGCTCCCAGGGGGGCATGTCATTCCTGGATTGCCACAAATATCTTCTCGCAGCTCAGCTGGTCACGGCTCACTGGTGGCTTGTCCCAGATAAATTAAACTCGGCTTTGGGATCCGTGGAAGCTTTATTGAATCTCCCCTTGCAGGGCCCGAGGGCTCCCTACAGCCTGACTCCCTCTATGCGCACCACCCTTCGGGCTTAGAGGATGGGTCTAGCCTGCGAACAATACCCTCAATCTGCCATATCACCCAATGCTCCCATTTGGAATAACCCCAATTTACCACACTGTTGTAATATTCCTGACCCTGTGGTGTAGGTTAAACATCATGTTAGATTGCTTTCAGATATCACTTCAAATTTAACAATGTTCTCATTTGAGTACTTAAGGTCATGGAATAATGTCCCCCCATTGTATCTATTTCGATATCTGCAGTTATCCCACGCTTTCAGAGGCCAGTTCCCCCTGGGGAGAGACAATTGGTACAATCTGATTTGGAGCTGATCCTGTGCTATGACTGTGCAGAGAAGCCCGCCTTGGTGTTATATGGGCATCTCCTCTGGTTCTCATCTCCCGAGTTGTCCAGGATCCATCAACAATGGGCCTGGGACGCTCCGGAGCTGGACTCCGAGGACTAGGAAGATGTTTGGGACTTTCCCTTCAAAATACTAGTCTCTTTACGAGATCGCCTTATTCAATTCAAGATTGTCCATAGGGCCTATCTTACCCCGGCCCCGGTACACAAGATAAGTTCATCCCATCTGCCGGAGTGTTGGCGCTGTGACTACTCCCTTGGTGATTATTTTCACATTTTTTGGTCTTGTCCAGCAGTTATGGCTTATTGGTCACAGGTTCTCACTATGGTTACTGAGATACTAAGTATCCCCATTACCCTGTCACCCAGAGTATGCCTGTTGGGACTTGTGGAGGACTTGGTGCCCAGAATAGCAGAATGGACCCTACTGGGTCTTCTAATGTTTTACACCAGGAAGGCCATTATACTATGTTGCAAATGCAGGACACCCCCCCCCCCCCCAAATCTCTGGTAAATAACGCGATACCAATATACAAAGACACCTATTCACATAGGGGCTGCCCAAAAAAATCTACGGAGTCTAGTCTAAATGGCTGGCTGAGCATTCTACGGCAGTGGGAGATAACTGTTATTTAACCTGTTCAGGTTTCCTGTGATTGATAACATAATGTCTCTGTGAGCACCACTGACACATCTCTATTATCTTATGCTATCTGGTGACCCCTGTGTGGGTCATTCAATGAGACATCAGGCCAGTTGCTGTCAGAACTAATATGTATTGGCATTGTCTACTGTTTGTTATTTGTCTGTCGAAAAAAAACAATAAAAAGGTTTCTAAAAAAATAAAAAGTTCATGTGCATGTAATGTCCCAATACTTTTGGTAATAGAGTGTATATATATATATATATATATATATATATATATATATATATGGACCAGAGAGGGATCACTTTCATGCAGCTGGCCAACTTGAACATGCATTACAAAATATGCAAACTAAGATGCCCCATTTTATAGGCAAGTGTTTGTTATAAGTAAGGGTTAAAAAGGTTAAACCTTTATGCTATAATATATATAGTAAAACCTTGGATTGCAAGCATAATTAATTCCGGAAACATGCTTGTAATCCAAAGCACTTGTATATCAAAGTGTATTTCCCAATAAGAAATGATGGGAACTCGATGATTCGTTTCACAATCATTTATTCATAAGTCTTTCCGTTTATAGTCCATATGAAAAGATTATAGTAATGTAATAGGTTGTGCAACCATAAATTGTCCATCCACAAATGGCAGCCTTCACAAGGGGATTAGAAGCAGAATGCAACAGGAGCTACAGAGTATGAAAGAGAAGAGAGGCGCCTCTAAGTGTAACAATATGGTTACATTAATGAAGGTGCAACTTTTAGCAACTCACATGGTTGATGATTAAAAGTTGTCCACATAGACCGCCCTCCGCACCGCTGGCTCTCACCGCTGTCAGTCTGCAATCGTGCCCGGGAAGACTACCCTGCAGTAGAGCGATCTGAACGTGAGGCTTGAAGTGCTCACGGAGTGCAGCGTAGAACGGATGAAGTTGAAAGGCGGTGAGGAGGATGGTCTACGCGGACAGCTTTACCCCGGATGCCTGCATACTTAGATGTGCCTGTTTTAATCATCAACCATGTGAGTTTCTAAATGTTATACCTTGATTAAATGTAACCATATTACTACACTTAGAGGCGCCTCTCTTCTTTTATACTCAGTTGTAACGTGACGGTACTTGTATATCAAGACATCGCTTGTATATCAAGTCAAAAGTTATGTAAAAATTTTGCTTGTCTTGCAAAACACTCTCAAACCAAGTTACTCTCAATCCAAGGTTTTACTGTACATATATATATATATATATATATATACGCTTTGTCACTTTTTATATCTCTCCCTGTCTTTTTTACTCTTATTATTTAGGGTCAGCACTTGCAACATTTCTTTTCAACTATAAGGAATTCTAGAATGTACCCAACCTCCTCCAGCCTTTGTCATGTAGAGCATGAATTCAGCCTGTACAACTAAAGAACCTTTTTCTTTGATAATGAGAATTTGGTATCTTTAGTGGGAACTGCATGAACCATCACCATCTGGGGATTCATCATTTTCCTACCTGGGTCTGCACATTGCAGGCTGAGTAATGAACTCTGAAGATATAGTTGGCATTATTATCCATATCCAGGGCATATCTGCAGCGGGAGAGGAGATGATTGGAGCGGTCCAGCGAGCCGAGGCTTACTGCAATACAAGACAAATTAACCATAATCCAAATCATTAAAGAAGAATTCTACGCATAGATACTTTATACATAGTTACTTTGGTCCAACTAATGTAATTATTAGGTAAACCATACCTGGCCAATTCTCCTGGCAGCCGTAAAGCACTGTAGTAGACATCACTACTCCAGTGATCTCCATTTGCTTCTGGGTCCTGTGCTGAGTGACTGCCCTGTTGCATTCTGAACACAGGATGTTGGCTGCTCATCATGGGTACTATTCATAGAACTCTTTACATTTTCTAAAATGAGTGCAAAGCATTCTCTTATTGGACGAGGTGGTGAGGCTGGCCATAGCACTCTATACCTCATCCAATCAGGGAACACCATCAAGAATCTCACCCTAAAAAGTGCCATGCAGCCAGCTCTGGAGCGCATATAAACAGACATTTACAGCAAAGAGGCTGCAGGAGAAGCCACAAAAGAAGAAAAACTGATTTATAAGAAAACAAGAGTTTTAATTAAAGAGTCAATTGTGCTACAATACACAGCGATTTAGCAACAAAATGTCACCCAGTTAGGGTTTACTACTTTAAAGAGAATCTGCCACGATTTGGCTTATGCAGAAATCTGAATATTCGGTCCTTAACTTATATAACTGTAAGGTTTACGGTTGAAGGATTCATATTTTCCTATAAAGATTAAAAAAAAAAAAGGGATTTTATTTACTTACCGTAAAATCCTTTTCTCTGAGTTCACTGACAGACGCAGCTCTCCATTGACATGTGGGTTATATGCAGATCCTATTAGGAGTTAACTAGGCAAAGAAAGAAAGCAAGCTGGCCCCTCCCAGGGGGCTGTCCTCTCTTCCCATATAATCCCCCTACTCTGCTCAGTACATCAGTTCGTAACAAGCCGTACCGAAAAAAACGCAGAGGGGTGGGTGCTGCGTCTGTCAGTGAACTCAGAGAAAAGGATTTTACGGTAAGTTTTAATAAAATCCCTTTTTCTCCTACGTTCACTGACAGACGCAGCTCTCCATTGACATGTGGGGATGTCCCAAAGCTGTGTCATTAAGAGGGGTGGGCAAACGACAACAACTGTACCCAACAGAACCTCTGAAGAGGCGCCAGACAGCCTACACTGTCACCTGTAAAACTTTACGGCCAAAAGCAGCATCCGAAGACACATCAACTTTATAAAACTTAGTAAATGTGTGCACTGAGGCCCAAGTAGCCGCCTTGCACACCTGTGACACCAAGGCCTGGTGTCGAAAAGCCCAGGAAGTGCTAACAGCCCTGGTAGACGTGACTGCAAGAGGAGGCACTTTGCCCCGAACAGAATACGCATGAGTCACGGTCTGTCTGATCCAACGAGAGACAGTAGCTGACGAGGCCGCCAATCCTTTGCGCGGACCATCCGTCAGGACAAACAACGCGTCAGACCTCCGAAAAGAGTCTGTAGCCACCAAATACACCCGCAAAGCCCGTACGACATCCAAGGAATGCAACTCAACCTTAGAATGTGAAGGGTGCAGACACAACGAAGGAAGAACAATATCTTCGTTAATATGAAAAGAAGAAACCACCTTCAGCAAAAAAGAAGGCGGCGGGCGCAAGACCGCCTTGTCCCTGTGCAGGACCAAGTAAGGAGACCTGCAGGACAACGCTGCCAACTCAGACACCCGCCTAGCGGATGTAATGGCCATCAAGAAAGCCACTTTCTGCGACAACAATTGTAAGGGAATATCCCTGATCTTCTCATACGGTGGCTTCTGAAGCACTGAAAGCACCAAATTCAAATCCCACGGTGCCATAGGTGACCACACCTGAGGAGCCACATGGCGCACACCTTGTACAAATGTACGAATCAATGAATGTGACGCCAGAGGGCGTTGAAAAAGAATCGCCAAAGCCGATATCTGGCCCTTGAGAGTACTCAAGGCCCATTTTTTATTCAGGCCCTGTTGTAAAAAAGTCAGGACCCTGGACACCACATAAGAGCGAGGGTTCCAACCCCCCGCCTCACACTAGGCAATATATGTCTTCCAGGTGCGATGATAAATCTTGCGCGAAGTACACTTGCGCGCTTTCAGCATGGTAGGGACCACTGAGTCGTCTAAACCCCTGTCCCTCAGCACCTGGGACTCAATAGCCAGGCCGTCAAAGCCAGCGAGGGTAAAGCAGGGTGCAACATGGGTCCCTGAGACAACAGGTCGTCTCGCAGCGGGAGACGCCAGGGAGCGTCTGCCACCATTCTTACCACGTCGGCGTACCACGGACACCAAGGCCAATCCGGAGCCACCAGAATCATCAGCATTCCCTCCGCTTCAACCCTGCGCAGTAGACACGGGAGAAGTTTGAGGGGAGGATAGGCATACAGAAGACGATACCGACCCCAAGGTGCCACAAGCGCGTCTGTGGCCACCACCAACCTCCTTGCACTAGGCATGTTAAAACTGATGTACTGAGTAGAGTAGGGGGATTATATGGGAAGAGAGGACAGCCCCCTGGGAGGGGCCAGCTTGCTTTCTTTCTTTGCCTAGTTAACTCTTAATAGGATCTGCATATAACCCACATGTCAATGGAGAGCTGCATCTGTCAGTGAACATAGGAGAAATACAATTCTCTGGTGCCCTGCTAATGGCCACTCTTGCCTGTATTATACAGGTCATTAGAGAAGATACATTTTTCAAATAATGTCCAAAAAAACGAGAATTCTCCAGAAAGAAATGTTATGCACTACTACCCTCTAATAAAAATCTCATTCTGACTCGGCACATTGAAAAGCACAGGCAGGATGAAGTCATAGCCCCTCACATATAAACATCAACTTGAGAGGCTGTATTTTCATCTGTGACTTCTCAGAATCACAGCAGTTTGCACACAACAGAATTACATATCCATCCATATGTAAGAGGTAAGCAGTGCAGCAGTAAAAGTGCTCATAACGGAATATACTTATCAGTCCATATTATCCATGTGCAAGTGGTAGAGAGTCCCATCCACTGGGGGTCATGTGGTAAGGAAATGCCTGACTGTTTTCGCAGGTCTTACACCAGTTGCGTCAGATGCGCTGACGCAGTTGGTGTAAGACCTCTGACACAGCTGATGTAAGACCAGCAAAACCGGTCAGGCATTTCCTTAGCACATGACGCCCCAATGGATGAGACTCTCTACCACTTGCACATGGATACAGTGGACTGACAAGTATATCCTCATATGAGCACTTTTACCGTGGCACTGCTTACCTGTTCTCAACTGGTCAGTTTGATATTTTTTTTTGGGCCATGGTATTCTCTCTTAGTATCTTATCCCACACATCCAATCTGGCCATTTTGTTTTTGTGGCACTCTTGAGGGTCTCCCCACAGGCCGTTGGGGGGTTTATTATATCATAATCTGTGATTGCCCCAAGCAGGCATATGATACTCACCTTTTACAATATTTTTGAGGCTTTAAGGGCCCTGATGAAGCGGGTTGTCCAGCGAAACTCATAGATCATTATTGCTGACCTCATCACATCTTTTAGTACTTGTACTATTGTATTTTAATATTTTGACATGCCTATGGGAAACTCTATATATATGAAGTTTTGTAACAAAAAATTGCTTGTATTTTTCCTTTTACTACCGGAGGCATAATTTTAGTCCCAATATATTTACATTTGCCTTTTGACATTCTGAGACCTCACTCATATGGGAACAGGCAAGTATTTTTACTGTTGTCTTTTTTGATCCTGCTGCTGGAGCGTTTTCGCCAGGGGCAAGATCATAAGTGTGACAGCCTAAGGTTTCTTTGGGTTGCTTTACTAAAGGCAAATAGGCTATTCACTTTGCAAGGAAATTTTCCCAAAGGCTAGTGAATGAGGGCAAGCTCTGCTGACTTCAAATATCCAATCATGCGCGGCAGAAATATTGTTTTCTTATTTTCCTTGCATGTGATTGGATATTTTTTCCGACATTCATTTTCATCACATTTACTGAGCTAAGGGAAAATTGACTTGCAAAGAGAACAGTCTATTTGCCTTTAACAAGTCAACCCCATATGCAATAACACTTCCAAGTTTGTCAATTACCGTTCAATGCTCACTGCTGGACACAGGCAGATCTTGGGATGACTTGCTGATGCAAACAGGTTGTTCACTTTGCAAGGGAATTTTCACTTTTATGCCCCAGAGCCGAATGAGTGAGATGAAGCTTTGCTGACCTCCATCATCCAATCATGTGCAATCAAAACTACTTTTTTTTTTCTTGCACATGATTAGGTATTCTTTGCAAAATTAATTTTCAACACATTTATTAAGCTAAAGGAAGTGTCCCATGCAATGTGAAAAACCTATTTGCCTTTAGTAAATCAACCCCATTTTCTGTGCCTCTTTTGCTATACCTAACCAATTTAACCTAACCTATGTTGTATTTTAATTGTATGGATGGTTTATTAGAGTGTTGTTTTAATTTGTTCTATTTGGTGCTAATTGATGTTATTGATGATTTTGTTGTGTCATTGTGCCTTGTTCTGTTCATTGTTGCGATCTTGTGTTGTCTTTGTTGAGTGTGGCTGTGTCGCAATAATTTCCCTTTGGGATTAATAAAGTATTCTGATCCATACAGTGCATACAGCTTCCAAAAAAGTAAATTAGTTAAAACAAGACAGGCAAAGTTGAATGATAGACCCTCCAATATGATCCCATCCAGCAGGAGACTGTTCCTGGTTATCTCTCCATCTTTCAAGGTACACTCACCTGGCGATCAAGTAATCCTTTCACATGAGTTTGTTGATTGGCCCATTTGAATGTGATGAGAGAGGCAAAGTAGATGATCAAGAATAAAATGTTGTGAAACTGTTAGAACAGGTCATATTAGAGTTACCTTTTGGCCTTCAATATGGCCTATTTCTGATTAACACCAAGACTGGTCCTGTGAGGTGTTCTTCCAATGCTGCTTCCTCACTGGTGAGTTTAATTCTGTAGTTAGTGTTGCCACCTCATCCCTTTAAAACTAAACACATATTAATTACACATGTTCTGTGGCTGATTAAGGTGGTAATTAAACACACTTGGTGCATTATTTGCATTAAATTAGCCTCAGAACTAGGGTGCTTTCACGGATCGTTCAGGTCCGCCTGTCAGTTTTTTCAGCGGACCTGAACGGACGCTCCATTGTCCTCTATGGAGTGACGGATGTCAGCGGTGACATGTCCGCTCACATCCAATCCGCTCTGATCCGCCAAATACAGACGGCTGGAAACCCTATTTTCCAACCGTCTGGCGGATCGGATCGGATGAACACGGACTGGCGGTCCGTGTTCATCCGATCCCCCATAGAGGAGGGTGCAGAGATGGTCCTGTCATCCGCTGGCTCAGCGGGGATCAACGGATGCATCCCTGCTGAGCAGCAGAGCCTGTCCGCTAGTGTGAAAGGACCCTAATTCATATGTGCTCGGGTTAAAAGGGATGAGGTGGCAACCTTATCTGTAGTGTTTGGGTCAACGGGGCAGAAATTGCATAGAAGCGATAGTTTGCTTTAACAATCCTGTTGCTGGAAAACTGATGCCAGGAACTGGATTGCTAATTTAACATGTCACCTATACAATTCACAATCTGCTAAAAAGCTAGCTGGAGAAAAGAATTGTGTCATAGCAAACAGAATTACATTTGAGTTATAACTGGTGTCTATAAGTAGCACAAAATGTTTATTAACATATATCCCATTATGGACTGCACAAAATTTGTACTAATGTACATTATTTGTACCTGGAAATCGCATGACTCGGGACAGCCAGAGAAGCAAGCCGTTCATCATTTTTCTGGGCACCCATAGTTCCATATAATCCAGGAAACACTCAACATTATCTGCAGAACAGAAGAAAAAACTTAAGCCCAAGGGGTACAAGCTGACTTTACAGTGTGTAGCTTTGTGTGATGTTCTGTGTCAATGGAAAACTGTCCTATGTAGATTGAAAGCTACAAATATAAGAGTAATTTGGGATGTCCTATCCAAACCTGAAGTTGAACGCCAGGACTCCTGACCACTAGACCATCAAAGATCCAGAGATCACGACACCTCACATGTGGTCTAGTGTCTTGGTCTGCAGGCAGCCTGAGTTTGTCTCCTGGTATGGGAAGGACATCCTTCTCAAAATACTTTAGCAACAAAACAGCCTCCACACGTCCATGAAGTCAAATGATTTGGATTTAGCATTGAACCGTACCTGAAGAGGATTCTGGGATTGGGGCCAGACCACCGCTTTGGAATGGAAAGCCATCAGAGGGAACAGGGCACAGGACACTTAGAAGAACACTGGAATGAAATTAAGAGCTGTTAGTCTAAGTTTAATGGTAGACGGAGATACCACACTAAACAAACAAGAGCAGACAGACTTGCTGTAATGGCAACAAAAAGCACGATTCTGTGGACTAATAAGCGGGAACCTCAGTTTATATATGCAAGGAATACAGCTCATGTGCATTTTATATATATAAAAAAAATATATATATATATATATATAAAATAACCAGTGCCCTGATTCCTGTGGCATAACCAACCCCAGGGAAGTATGATCTCCTGTGATGCCCAAAACTCAAAAAATATTGGTCTGGGGTTATCATGACCCTCAAAAGTATACTGGGTACTTTGCTAAATATTGACCCCAAACTTTTATTCTGGGTAGTATAGTATATACTGTATATTTATAAATTATAACCAGCACTCTGATTCCTGTTGCAGCAAATATAACCGACCCCAGGGAAATGTGATACATGACAATGTCCCAAACTCAAAAGATATTGGCCTGCTGTTGTCATGACCCTTAGTATTATAATCACTCGCTGACTGCAATACGTATATACATTGCGGTTTGCAAGTGGTTTACCGGGATTATGTCTGAAACTATCAGCCATAACCCCGGTATTTGTTTTTTTTTAGCCGGAGGCTGGCTTTCTCATGAACGTGGCCAAGCGGCTCATTAGCCGCTGCATCACTTTTAGAAGCGGTGGGAGGGACGCCTTGAACCCCCACCACCACCACCACCGGTGTTTTTCAGGCATACCGTTTTTACCGGCGTGCCTGAGAAATGATCTGATGGTGCAGCCGGCAGGTCACAGAGGCGAACAGAGACCAGATCATCTCTGATCGCCTCTATGGCCTTGAAGAACCGAATCAACATTCCAGTCTAGGGCAGAAGTAAATGTTGGACCTTTTGCTGTTAAGGGTAAAGGAGAGGTTAGGGGTCTTTTTGACCCCAGATCTCTCCATAAAGAGAACCTGTCATCCTTGTTTCTATTATAAGGGATGTTTACAGTGAGAAAAAAAATGAGGGACAGTGTAAAAATAAAAAATGAAATAAATAAGACAAAAAAATGTAAAGGGTCCCCTTCCCTTTGTGCTCGTGCGCAGAAGCGAATGCATAAGTCGCACACACAATAATTTCTCTTTGTGATTAATAAAGTATTCTGATATGCAAATGGTGTTTACACCACACATGTGAGGTACCACCACGAAAGTTAGAGCGAGAGCAATAATTCTATCGCTAAACCTCCTCTGTAACTCTAAACAGGTAACCAGTAAAAAAAAATGTAAGCATCGCCTATGGAGATTTTTAAGTACCGTAGTTTGCTGCTATTATGCAAAGTGCACAATTTTAAAGCATGACATATTAGGTATCTATTTACTTGGTGTAAAATCGTCTTTCATATTTTATAAAACAATTGGGCTATATATTGTGTTTTGGGCTTTTTAAGCATTAACATTTACATTAAGTGTATTTTTTCCAACACGATTGCATTTGAAATACCGTGTGACATAAAAAATTGCAACAATCACCATTTTATTCCCTAGGGTCTGCTTAAAAATAAATATATATATATATATATATATATAATGTTTGGGGGTTACAAGTAATTTTCAAGCAAAAAATACTTATTTAAACTCGTAAACAAAAAGTGCCAGAAAAGGCCTGGTCAGCAAGTGGATAATGGGTAATATTATAAATGATATGATTACGCAATCTTTTTCCTGTTCAGTGTCGAATGATCTTAAGCTGTATCTGACTGTATATGTGTACTAAATTAATACCATAAACTGCTGGCACATAACACAATCCCATATATTTATGTGTAATAGGCAATTAAATGATATTATATTAAACACAATTAAATTATATATTTGTATCTGACTATACCTGTCTTGTTTCAGATGTGATGTTTTTGTATGTATACCAAAAACTTTCGAAAAAATAAAATCTGATTAAAAAAAATATATATATATCTAACCAGAAACATAGCACAATATAACCAAGCAATAATTAAAGGTCACATACCCTGATATCATCAAGAAAGTCCTCATCCTCCTGTGTCTTCTGCTTCTGAAAAACGTATTATAAAAGAGCCAATTTCCAAAGCTCCCTGCCCTTGTTAAATACTGTAAGCTGCCCAGAAAGAGGCGTCAATAATGCAAAATATCCTCATAAAATTCAACTCAGTAGTTGGTGTCATAGGTCTCCATAGAGAGTCAAAACTAAGATATATACAAACAGCAGCTGGACCTTAGGACTACAAAAGGTCAATCATTGGACAAATAAGAAAGTTGACATAGGGCAGCTAACAGAAACTGGAGGATGAGCTCTAAGTACACTGCTGCCAGGTCCTCACTTTACATGTCAAAGCAGACACATTGAATGGTGGCACACCTGAGTCAGGCCAAGACCTTCACACAGGATCTGAACTGGCAGATTAAACAACGCAGTATGGATTCCTGTGAAGATCAATGTACATGACATTTCTAACAGAAGCCACCATAGTTTCTGTGTGCATGCTCTTCCTCAAACATTTGCATCCTCTGATTTACAATTAGGGATAAGCTAAGTAGACACTTTTGACTTTTTCAACCGTGCAATTAAAAACGTATATGATCAAATTTTATCTATACCAGTGATCTCCAAACGGCGGCCCGGGGGCCAGATGCGGCCCTTTACTTGCCTTTAGCACTTTTTAATCCACTGATACAAGATACTATTCCTCCCACTGAAACCAACAATGGGGCAATATTCTTGCTACTGATGTAAACAATGGGGCACTATTCCTCCCATTGACGCCAACAATAGGGCACTATTCCTCAAGCAGATACCAATGATGGGGCACTATTTCAACCACTGACACCAATAATGGGGCACTATTCTTTCCACTCACATCAATGATGGGATACTCTTCCTCCCACTGACACCAGTGATGGGGCACTGTTCCTCTTACTGACACCAGTGACGGGGCACTCTTCCGCCCACAAACACCAATGATGGGGCACTCTTTTTCCCACTGACACCAATGATGGGGCACTCTACCTTCCACTGACACCAGTAATGGGGCACTATTCCTCCTCCTAATACCAAAAATGCAATGTTTACTCCCACTGATGCTAGGAAAATTTCTACTCCCAATGGTAACAGTCTGGTCCCCCTAAACTCTGGAGGACAGTAAACTGGCCCTTTCTTTAGAAAGTTTGGATACCCCTGATTTATACCCAAAATTGTTTTAGATTGGATGAGAGTGGTGAGAGTTTAGAACTACTGTGCAATTTTTATTGCTCATAAGAAAATTCGCCAGTACACCATATCCCAAAGGGGAAAGTTTACTGAGATGCCATGTCAAACAATACTGACACAATGACAAACAGGACTTTAAAGGGGTGTCCAACCTTTTGACCTTCCTGGGCCAATTTGGAAGAAGAGGAATTGTCATGGGCCACACATTAAATACACCAACAATAAGAATATCTTCCGAGAAGAAACAGTTGGGCAGATCACAAGTTAACAATCACTGATGTAGATAATGTACCTATCTGAGTAATAAAAAATAAAACAGTGCAATATCTGACACTGTTTTTGATAAACAAACACATTACTATCTGGTTGGATGGATGGAGTAGCAATTCTCAATGAATTCTCAAGGTGCTCATCAGGTATTTTGGCCCTAATTTTGCCCTTCGTGTGTTTCATCCTTGAAAATAGTTGCTCATGAATATAGGTGTTGCCAAAAACTTATGACGTGAATGAGGCATCATTGTGAAGAGTAAGAGATTTTTCTTTGAGAAGATAAAACTTATAAAAGTCCAGTAAAGAAACACTGTAAAATTTTTCTTTAGCCAGATGTGTTCTCTAAGTGTGAACACATTTTTACCAAAAAAATCAACATTTTGTGTTGGGCCGCATTCATAGCTGTCTTGGGCCACATGCAAGTCCGTGGCCCGCAGGTTGGACACCTCTGTTCTAAATAGTAAATATCAGCGCTCCACCTGTTTCAAATGCTGCACCTTCTCTCATTAAACATTCAGCTGTGTGTTTGTGTGGGGGGGCTCTTCACAAGCCTCTAGCCCCTTAATCCCACTCTGCCCTGCCATTTGCAAGTGTACAGCTTGTATAACAGTGTAAATTTGCTGTCCCCTCAAATTAACTCAACACACAGCCATTAATGTCTAAACCGCGGGGAACAAAAATGAGTACACCCCTAAGTAACAATGACCAAATTGGACCCAAAGTGTCAATATTTTGTGTGGCCACCATTATTTTCCAGCACTGCCTTAACCATCTTGGGCATGGAGTTCACCAGAGCTTCACAGGTTGCCATTGGAGTCCTCTTCCACTCAATGGAAGTGGTTGCAACCTGAGACCCTGCCAGGCCCCCAGATTGTGGAGCGTGTGGAGATTGTGGAGCGTGTGGTCATGGACCAATATCTGCATTCGCTCCCTGCTGCTTTGAGGAAGTGGGTCAGTCATGGGGGCCAACCAACTGGTGGACCTCGTGGAGAGATACACTGCTGCCGAGGGCTTGTTGCATCCATCTGTGCCCCACTTTAATGTATCTAGAGGTGAAAGATCGCCCGGTGGACCCGGTAAGACTGTTTCAGGGGTCAAGGGCGTGGGGAAGTTTGATAAGACTGCTATGGCTAAAGAGACTATGGGCTCTAGACCTGGAGACTGGCCAAAGAGGCCAGGAAGATCTTGGGGACCCGTGAGGGAACTGGGTATAGAACACATACATTGCTACCGATGCCATGCATTGGGCCATATTGCTGCCAATTGGCCCCTGAATGATGAACCCATGCAATGAGATTATACTTATGTGAATAGAAGTCTTTCTCTTTTTGCACAGGTCGCATATACAGCATCATGTTCAAGTCACATGGAGAAGCAAATGTGTGTGATTTTTTTTGGTGGAAGACCAGTCATTGCACTGCTTGACTCGGATAGTGTGGTAACATTGGTAAAAAGCAATTGTGTAAACCCTGCAAGGTTGCACCCTAGCACTGTCGGAGTCATTTGCATCCATGGGGACACTCGTGACAACTAGATGGCCATAGTTGAGATTGACACCCCTTGTGGTAGTGTGACTCATTCAGTGGGGGTGGTACCTTCACTACTTTATGAAGCCCTAGTGGGCAGAGATTTCCCCCCTTTTTGGAGGTTATGGGAAGGCACAGGGATTCTGGAGGATAGAGGTCCCCCTGCTATGGAAGCACGGGACCTCTCGCCAGACCCGTTTTTTCCAAATGGAAGTGGAGACTGGTGGCAGGACAAAGTAGGGAGGAGACCCTCTTCCTTTTCCGGTACTGGCTGGGGAGCCGGAGGAGCTGGAAGATAGCTCACAGCAGGGGGCTAATGACCCAGACCATGTCTCTATCCCTGACAGTGTGAGTGAACCAAATGTAGTACCTGACTTAGAGGTCCGGAGAGAGGGCTTCTGTACAGAACAACTACGAGATGTCACTCTCCTCAGAGCCAGAGAAAACGTGAAGGTGATAGATTGGGAACCTGTGGACCCTTCCGCAGGATGGTGCTAGATCTGGCCCATGGGCATGTAATGGGGGGACATCTGGGTATGGAGAAAACCAGGGAGAAAATAACCCGGAGATTCTTCTGGCCTGGGTTGTATGCAGACATCAAAGAATACTGTGAATCATGCCCTGAGTGTCAAATGATGGCGCCGTCACCCCATTTTCGTAGCCCCCTTGTACCACTTCCCACAATTGAAGTGCCATTTGAGCAAATTGGCATAACTGAGTCTTTGTCACTGATGCAACAAAACAACATTAAGGAATTTGCCAGCAAAAATAGAGACTTTTTCTCTTCCCTACCCGGACTGACCACTGTACTACAGCATGACATAATCACTGAACCAGGGGTCCGTGTAACTGTAAAACCCTACCGAATACCTGAGCTAGATGAGAGGCGGTGGCGAGAGAAATAAAAACCATGTTGGAGCTAAACGTGAAAGAGGAGTCCCACAGCGCCTGGTCGAGCCCTATAGTACTGTTCCCAAAGCCCGATGGCACTATCCGGTTCTGTAACGATTTCAGGAAGCTGAATGAAGTATCTAAGTTTGACACATACCCAATGCCGCGGATTGCCAAACTTGTGGATAGGTTGGGAGGTGCATAACAACCCTAGACCTAACTAAGCAATACTGGCAGATCCCCCTAAGGGAGTCAGCAAAGGAAAAAATGGCCTTCTCTACCCCTGAGGGGTCCTTCCAATACAAGTGAATGCCGTTTGGTCTGCATGGGGCCCCTGCGTCCTTACAGAGGATGAAGGACAAAACTTTGAGGCTGCATCGGCCCAATGCAGCGGCCTATCTGGATGATGTGGTCATCCACAGCCCAGATTGGGAATCACATCTGCCCCGGGTGCAGGCAGTGGTAGATTCGCTGAGGGTAGCAGGTTTAACAGCCAACTCGAAAAAGTGTGCCATAGGTCTAGAGGAGGCCAAATACCTTGGGAATGTTATTGGTCAGGGTCTGATTAAGCCCCAGACCAATAAGATCAAGGCCATTCAAAAGTGGCCCCAACCGGTGAACAAAAAACAGGTTTGTGCCTTCCTGGGGATTACCTGGTATTACCGATGCTTCATCCCCAAGTTTGCCACCAATGCCTTCCCTCTGAACGATCTGATGAAGGGTAGAGGGTCGGGAATGGTTAAGTGGAATCCCTAAGCCGTGAAAGCATTCCAGAAGTTTAAGCAAGCCCTCTGTGTACAGCCGGTGCTCGTGACCTCAGACTTCACAAAGGAGTTTGTGGTTCAAACCGATGCCTCTGAGGTGGGACTAGGTGCTGTCCTGTCCCAGATCAGAGATGGTGAGGAGCACCTGGTCGTCTAAACCCCTTTCCACCTGCATTTAATGACCAGGAAGAGAACAGAGGAGAGCTATATCTTGGATCTCAGAGGGAGAATACTGAGTAAGCGCAGTGTGCTAATTTTTACTCAAAGAACAAGGTTTTCACTGTGCTTATGTTTTGTGGGTGTCGGGGACAGCCCCACACTGTATAGAGAGGATCCTGAGTGTTTAGTTTAGCGCGATTTTAAAGAAACCGAACTCCATGCTGAATCTTTTCTTCTGAAGAGTGACCCCCACAAGCTAATATCCCACAATATATATATATATATATATATATATATATATATATATATATCAGGGGTCTCCAAGCTTTCTAAACAAAGGACCAGTTTATTGTCCTTCAGACTTTAGGGGGGCTGGACTGTGGCCAGCGGGAGTGGAAATTTTTCCTGGCATCAGTGGGAGTAGACATCACCGCATTTGGTATAAGGTGGAGCAATAGTGTTCAATCATTGGTATCAGTGGGAGGAATAGTGCCCCATCGTTGGTATCATTTGGAGGAATTGTTGGTGTCAGTGGGAGTACTGGTGGCCCATTGTTGATGTTAGTTGGCAAAATAGTGGCTCATCAGTGGAAGGAGTAGTTAGTGCCCCAAGGGCTGAATAAAAGCAAGCAAAGGGCTGCATTTAGCCCCAGGGCAGCAGTTTGGAGACCACCGATATAGAGTATAGAGGTCTGTGTGTGTACCTAACTGACATGGTAATAGTAATCCAAAATCTCTCGTTAGCAATTCATTTTTGTTTATTATTAGTTTTTGTGTTTTTTATTTATGATTTAAAAATGATTTATGACTTATCTTTTATTGTTTCTGATAAATTGTGTATGGATCCACCAATCTTTATCTTATTCTCATAATTAGTGTTTTTTATCATTTTAGAATTATTTATTTTTTCAAGTCTGTTTTTACTGTTGTTTTGCTGCTTATGCAGTATATTCTCATCATAAAATGTCTACTGTCATGGAAAAACTACTGGACATAGATTTTCCCAGTCTGTTTTTTATGTGTAAGGTTTAGCATTTTGTTAACCTATTATTTAGTGTAGAGCACTCACCTCTATTGCACTATTGATTGCTTATTTGTTTGTAATTGTTTATTTTGTCTTCCTACACGCCAGCCCTGAAGAAGGGGGGGGGAGGCTGTTCCCCAAAAATGCTTTGGATTTACCTGTCACCCTTGAATCTTCAATAGAAAAATGTTTAATTCAACCTTGCGGTGATTGTGACAGAAATAATTGAGTACTGTCCGTGATACTTTTTTTTTGCACTAACATACACATTTTCAGGACAAGCTTTTGGGGTGTACCACCTTCTTCAAGGTCCCAGCAGTATTCTGACCTTGAAGATAGGAACATACCCTGAAAGCTTGTCCTGAAAAAATGTACGTTGGTGCAAATAAAAAAGTATCATGGACAGTACTCAACTCTTTCTAATTCAATCCTCCACCACACTCATTTAAGTCACTCCCGTTGATCAAATCACATCAGAAAGCCAGCAGCCCCAGGACCTCAACAGAGTCCACAATAACTACCCAACTCTGGGGTCCTACTCCTCACAATTCCAATGAGAATACTAGTCCAGCGTGGTCTCTCACTCACATCAGTTGTCACGGCAGGCAGTCGGCAAGAGGGGAAAACTGAACTCCAGGAATAATCTATTTTTAAGATGCATATGTCACATCTGGAGGGCTGCAGTGGACGTTCAAACTCACGGTAATAGTCTGATCTACATACAGGGAGGGCCTTCCTGTTCCAACGAGGCTGACATGACGTCCTGTCTTGTTCTCTGTGTTTTTTGCATTGAATACAAGGTGATCTCTGATTGGAGGAGAGGGAGAGGAGGGGCCAATGACATCACAGGGGGGGATAGCAGGAGATTTAATTTTTCTATCACTTTTTGGAGTAAGGCTTTAACTGATCTCAGAATGCCACCCATGGTGGTCCCTATGGGGATGCTGGAGAGTGGCAGAGTCAGGCACTGAAGGTGATTCAATAATGCATTTGCTGCACCTAATTCACAGAAACATTGGGGTTCATTTACTAAGAAAAACAGGAAGCAATGGTCGCTCTATATCTAGTTACTCCCAAATAAGCCAATTAAGGTGATTGTAAAGGCTCTTTTTGAAAAAAAAAATAACAAACATGTTATACAGCTGGATTTGCACAGAGCAGCCCGGATCCTCCTCTTCTTGGGTCACTCTTCTGCTCTCCTGGCCCCTCCCTCTGGTGAGTGCCCCCTTAGCCAGCAGTTTGCTATGGGGGGGGGGGGCATCCAAGCCGAGTGAGTGCTCTGTGTGTCCATTCAGACACGGAGTCCAGATCCAGCCCTGCCCCTCTCTCCCCTGATTGGCTGACTGATTTTGATTGACAACCGCAGGAGCCAATGGCACTGTTGCTGTGTCTCAGCCAATCAGGAGGAGTGTCTGGGACAGTTAAGACACTTGTGGACATCGCTGCAGAGATAAGGGGCTCAGGTAAGTAATTAGGGGTTTGCTGGGGAGGCTGCTACATACAGTAGGTTTTTTTATCTTAATGCATAGAATGCATTAAGATAGAAAACCTTCTGCCTTTACAACTCCTTTAAGACCTCAACTAGGCAAACTTGCGAATGGAAAAGCGCACAAATACAGGCGAGCCTTTGTAAATGTCAAATTGGCACATCTGCAAATTTGCAAGTGCCAATTGCAAACAAGTTTACTATATGAAACTGCACTGCAGCCATGATCACATGTATGGGAATAAAACATTCCTATGTGTGATGTACTATACCTTGTGTGCAGCTAATTATCTATATCACAATTATTGTTCCTAGTTTGATTTCTTCTTTTGCTAACGTATGCAGTTATGACTATTACACAGTAATGTAATTTCTGCTATTTCTGAACATTTACAGTTATATATCTATGTATACACACTGAGTATACATCTCCTGGGATCCTTCTTTTGCAGGTATGGTGCTTGTTAAAAAAAAATCTAACGTGTAAAATCTTAAAAACATTTTATTCAGCTTATAAAAAGCCAGTAACCATAAAAACACAGAAACATAAAAAAAAACACTCTTGTAGTCTCTGGGGACAGTGTACACCTAATTTCCTCTGTGTGCGTTCCACTTCCCTGGGCAGGTATAACGTTTGGGAGCCTTGACTCGTTTCCTCACTTCCTAGTGACGTTTTTAAAAGCAGCAGCTTTTGGAGGTGTATACACAGTGCAAGGACCGGAACTAAGGGAGGTCACCCTCACCGTGCATAAGGTCCAGGTCTCCTTACAAACGACCTAAAAGCCTGCAAGACTCCTTCTGTCGTACGGCACAGGAGTCCAACCTATCTGGTGAGTGCGGGCTGATGGCATGTAGATCACAAAAGTCAAAATTTGAAGAAGGACATAGAGCACTGGAGCACTTTATTGGGAACTATATATTTTATCACATTCAGTTGAATACAATATCTTTTTCCTAAATAACTGTTGACATTTGGGCACAAATTGATTATTTTAATATTTACATTGTATCATTTTTTTTACTGCATTATCATTTTTTTAACCACTTCAGCCCCAGAAGGATTTCACACTGTAGGACCATAGCCCTTTTTGCAATTCGGCACTGCGTCGCTTTAACTGAAAATTGCGCGGTCGTGTGACGTTGTACCCAAACGAAATTTGCGTCATTTTTTTCCCACAAATAGAGCTTTCTTTTGGTGGTATTTGATCACCGCTGTGTCATTTCTGATCGCCGCTATAAACAAAAGAAGAGCGACAATTTTGTAAAAAAACCCACATTTCTTACTTTTTGCTAAAATACAAATCCAAAAAAAAATTTTTTTTTCATCGGTTTTGGCCGATTTATATTCTTCCTCATATTTGTGATAAAAAAAATTGAAATTGGCGTTTATTGATTGGTTTGCGCAAAAGTGGTCAAGTTTACGGATGATGAGAATTCATTTCTGGGTTTTTTTTTTTTTTTTACTAGTAATGGCGGCGATCTGCGATTTTTAGCGGTACTGCGATATTGGGGCGGACGTGTGGGAACATTTTGACACTTTTTTGGGACCATTGGCATTTATACAGCGATCAGTGCTATAAAAATGCACTGATTACCGTGTAAATGCCATTGGCAGTGAAGGGGTTAACCTGCAGCGTGTTCTTACTGTATGGGGGCTGCCCTAACAGGGGAAGGGAAGTGATCACAGCTTCCATGTAAAGGAAGGCTGTGATCACAGCACTTCCCCCTCTCACAGAACGGAGGTTCGTATTTACTTACATGGACCTCCGTTCTTTCACTCCGGGGGGGGGCATCGCGGGTAGCTGGCGGAGATTGAATCTGCTGCACCCACTCCCTGGCCCTCCCCGGACACAGTGAGCGATCTGGCAGCCGCCGTTGTATGACAGGCGTTTTGCCTTACAGAGCCACTCTGTCGCCATCAAATGCCGATCAGCGGTTGGCAAGAGGTTAAATTTATTTATCACTGTCAGCAATTTTGCACACTGTAGATTATCCTTTGTAATTGTTTACACAGTGGCATTTCCACCTTCACTGAGTGGAATATTTGCATGAATATAGTATTATTATTTAGCATGTTAAGATAATAAGGAGGAACGTGTATTATCAACTGCGGGGAGGAGGAGCGCTGTAAACTTTTCCAACACATTTTTCTTTGCCCCCAGTTAGGGGGTAATTTATACAGCTGCACCACTAGCTGACTCCCAGATCTACTTCAAGGAGCAAGTGACATAACACACCCAATATGTAATTCATAAACAAACTTTATTAAATGTAAAACCATCACTCATCGGATAAAAAATGTATAATCCATCCGATAAAAAATAAGAATCCTAAAAACGCGATAACGCCAGGAAATGGTGCCATCTTGTGGACAAGATACATAATCACAGAACCATAAATATAAAAAATATTTGTGCAACAACTTCATTATAAATACATTATTTCATACAGCAAAATTCATCATATATATTAAAAATGGTTATTGCACAATCCCAAGTTATAAACCAACACAGGCATGCTGTGTGCAGCCCCACCAATCAGATATCTATTTAAAAAATAATAAAATATAAAAATCCCATCAGAGTGAAAGAATCCAATCTATACTTACATATGATTAATGAATGGATTATATAAAGCAGTCTATATCTATAATACAATCTATACCTATGCATTATTAATAAATGCATTGATGTCCCACTCGATATTCATACCGTGGGGACTGTATGTCTTAGCCTTATAAATCTACTCGGTCTCGAGCTTGAAGACACCTCTGGTCATATGGCTTCCCCTCCATTTACCAGAGAATTTATCGATACCAATAAAGATGGTCCCTTTTGGGTTGCGATCATGGCACATGGCATACTGTTGAGAAAGACTGTGTTTGGGATAGCCTTTTTTGATATTTTTCACATGCTCCTTCAGTCTGGTTTGGAGCTTGCGAATGGTATGGCCTATATATTCCAAACCACATGGACACCTTATCAGGTATACTACGTGTTTGGTTGTACAGGTGATGAAGGGTTTTATCAGAGACTGTTCCCGGGTGCTGTTCGCCTCAAAAGAGTCCACCCTTCTGCTCCCTAATGCATTAATTTTGCATATGGAGCATTTTCTACATGGGGGAAAAAAATATTGTGGAAGAATGACAACCTATTATGGGGGTTAAATGATGTTAGGTGCTACTTGAAGTCTAAGTGGTGCAGCCCCCCTACAAACTACTGCTGGTTGTTCCAGAAGAAGAGGTCCCAAGATCTTATCATTCCGCAACACATTCCAGTGTCTGCGTATGATGCTCTTGACCTCACGCTGCTGGGTAGAATAGGTGGTGAAAAAGGCATCTTTTAAAAGAATCAGATTCAGATTGCCTAGGTGCCAACAATTCACCCCTATCTCGCTCAACAGCACGTATCATAGCTTGCTCTAGTCTAGATCGACTGGATCATATCCTTTTTCAAGGAACCTATCTTTCAAGATAGAGGCCTCACCCCAAAAATCTTTCAGATCCCTGCAATTTCTTCTTAGCCTCAAAAACTGACTGACAGGAACGGACCTCAACCAAGCTGGATGATGACAAATATCCATACTGATAAATCTGTTCCTGTCAGTCTCCTTAAAGTAGGTGGATGTGACGATAGCCCCATCGACCACTTTAATGCGCAGATCAAGAAAGAGAATTTCTGTCCTGCTGGATTCGGGCTGGAGCACAATACCCCTGTCATTCGTATTCAACATGGCCATGAAATTGTCAAGTGAATCCTGGTCACTGTCCCATAGGAGGAGGACGTCATTGATGTACCTTTTCCAGAGTATTAACTCAGGTCTGGGTCTCTCATAGATGACGTCCTCCTCCCATTTGGTCATGAACAGGTTGGCCATGCTGGGTGCAAATTTGGCCCCCATGGCTACTCCCCTATTCTGCAGGTAATATGACCCCCCTAACCAAAAGTAATTGTGCCCCATAGCAAAATCAAGCAATGATAAGATGAAGGGCCTCTGAACCTCGATCAAATCATCACTCTGTAGATAATATTCAACTGCCTCTCTACCATGCTGGTGAGATATCATTGTGCAGAGGGATGACACATCTGCAGTGTTGAGGATGTAGCCATCCCTCCACTCCAATGTTTGGAGAAGATGAATCAATTGCATGGAATCCCTCAAAAATGAGGGAGTTTGAGTTACCAGGGGCTGCAAAAAATAATCAATGTACTTAACCACCCTGGAAGTAACCAAATTAATTCCACTTATGTTTGGCCTTCCAGGGGGGTGTACAGGGTCCTTATGGACCTTGGGGAGGTAATATATTATCAGTATCTGGGGGGGGGCTACTGGAACCAGATACGCTTTCTCTTTTTTCAACAAAATTCTCTTTTTATATCCTTCATCTATCAGGGACACAAGCTTCTATTTATATTTATCTGTAGGATTTCCTGCAAGGGGGACATACATATCCCGATCTGACAATTGGTGAGACATCTCAGACTTACAAGCCTCTGTGTATAAAATGACGATGCCCCCCTTTTATCCGCAGGGTGCATCACTATATCCCTATGCTGATTAAGGAGATCAAGACCTTTCTTAAACATATGGTTCCTTCTAGATTTTTTGATTTGTAGCAACTCCAAATCCTTAGTGACCAAATCTCTAAAAACCGAAATGGAGGGAGCAAAATTTCCTGGCGGGTTAAATACCGATGCATTAGACAAAGCGGTGTTCCTAATCCCTGGGAGGCCCCCTCCATTGAACCTGAAGGGGTTTGTAATTAGATATCTCTTGATATTAATTTTCCTTGACAAATTTATTAATATCAATAAAGGTTTGAAAATCTTCAATGACCTTGGGGGGACAAACTTGAGACCCTGATTTATTACACATTTTTCCTCATTGGAAATGGAGGCAATGCTCAAAATAAAGAGACCCTGGTCCTTTAGACCCACCTCCTTTTTTGAGCGGACCAGCCCCCCCCCCCCCCGGAGTCTCTTCGGTGTCTATTGATCATTTTTGCATTTTGAAATACCCCGAGAAAAATGGGGGTTGTTCTGGCACCCAAA
Source organism: Glandirana rugosa (assembly GCA_018402905.1). Lineage (NCBI taxonomy): Eukaryota > Metazoa > Chordata > Amphibia > Anura > Ranidae > Glandirana > Glandirana rugosa. The sequence goes on along the minus strand of BLSH010370312.1, from coordinate 1,067,778 downwards.
ACTAGGACCTGTCCTCCCCATTGCTTCAGGACATAGGGGACGGCCCTGTTGTTATAGTAAGCAGGGGAATAATCCCTACGTTGTTCCCATTCGGGATACCTATCCGAGGGGTGCTCAGTGATGTACCTATTCGTACCACCCTCTCCCATCAAGGGATCAAACCTATTAAAGGTATTAATGGGATTAGTATTGGAGAATAAGGATCTCTTCCCCTTCCCCCTCCCTCTCCCCCTAGCTTGACCAGAGTGGACACACCTAAAAGGGGGATTTGGGGGCACGGGGTCATTTTTAAATATGGGCCTTTCTGTACGCGAGGGTCTAGGCATGCATGGAGGACAAACATCAGCAGAGTCTTTAGATGTTATGTTGTCACTCTTATGCTCACCATTAGCCCCTCCTAACCCACTTTCATTGGTTTGCCATTTAAAAACCCTATTGTTTTTATAGTCAGAAAGATCCCTCAAGAGTTTTTTCCTTTTTTTGTTTTTGTGCTCCATCTCCTCCTTCTCCAAATGTTCTTTTAAATGATCCGACCTCTTAATATAGTCATCATTACCTTTATATGAATTACGTTTCTCCCTAATAGCACTAATCTCTTCATCAAGTTTGAGTAATTTCTGCTTCTTTTTATAAAGCATAAAATTCATTAGTCCTGCTTTATTAAAATAACAAAACCATTCCCCAGTATCCACAATGTCACTTTGGGGGGCTACTTCCCATTGCAAACTTCTTGGGACTATATTCTCAGCAATGTAATTTTCAAAGAAAACAATGTCTCAATTGTTGTGCAATTCAGTGGTGACTAGGTTTTTTAATCTGAGGAACATGCCCAGATCATCATTTTTCTCATTATCTAGGCTAAATATACCCTCTATTAACAGAATGTGCAGCCCTAAAATCAAAAATACCCATTTTTAGAAATGGAACAAGGATCCTGTAACTGCAGCACGTGTCAAGTTCAAACTAGAAGCAAAAAAAAGGGGAATAACTGCTGCGCCAGGAGCCTCTATTACCAAATAATCCTACTAGAAACTAGCAGCCAGCACAGTATTGATGAACAACACAAAAGGAATACAAAGTAATGGTGCAGCGCTCAAAGATAAATTACAAAGGTTCAAATGAACAACAGTCCATATATATCTTTAGGGGAAAGCTTGTGTGTTCACACGGCTTCAAAAGGTGCACAGAAGAGGAGACCACCACCGACACCCAATCACACAGCCTTTTACCCTCTACCATGGACCTTCATTACAAAGGTGAAAGTGAACGCCTCAGCCTCGATGCTTCCTCACTTTGTCAATGCGGGGCAGGGTGGAGGTCAATATCACCATCTCAATGAATTCACATCCCACGGCCGTTGTTTTATAGCTCAGTAATTATATGAAACATAAAGGAACAATCCTCATGGTGCAGTAAGTATCAACAAGTTTAATAAAACAAAGAAGATACCTGCAGAACAGAGGAGTTGCCCATTCGTTGGATAGCCTGGAGAGGGGAGAAGTTTGCATTCAATACCCTGCAGAGGGTTGTATCTGCCAGCCCGCATGACCCACTAGAGATAGTGAGTCCTATATATCTGGTAAGGGTACCTTCCCCTCCCCCCCAACACTTAAGGTGTGTGTGTTTCTGGTGGTGGCCTATCTATGCCAATTGAACTCCAACGATGGACAATGTTTTGGCTTCTATCCCCTTGGATCTTTTCTACTAATAGAGGTTTTGGATATTCTATTGGAACACCCATCACTAAGAACATTCATTTTCGTTCATTTTGCACATTTTTATCTTTTGGGATTTGGACACTAAGCCTTTTTGGCTTCTTCTTGTCTTAGTATTGATGCACTTTATTTGTTTCTGATTATGTTTTGTATTTGTATGCACTTTAGCGCAACTGTTTACTATTTCTGATTTATCTGTGTTATTATCACACGGCCTGTTGCTGCTGCACTGGACACTTTAGCTCAATACTGATTTTTAGAACAGGGCAGTGGCCATGGGGGTCAAATTTGCACTCAGCATGGCCAACCTGTTCATGGCTAAGTGGGAGGAGGAAATCATCTATGAGAGACCCAGACCTGAGTTAATACTCTGGAAAAGGTACATCAATGATGTCCTCCTCATATGGGACAGTGTCACGATCCTGGTGGTGGAGTCTGGCTTATGCAGGGAACAACCGCTCTTGCGCACCCGATTCAGGGACCCCTGGTAGAGTAGACAGGAAGTCCTAGAGTGCGGGATGGCACGAGGGCTGGATGGTCACTGGTGGTGATGTAAAGCTCCAGGTGGTCGTGCAGATCAGAAGGGTGGTCGTGCAGGCTGGGTTGGCAACTGGCGGGCTGTGCAGTACAAAGGGGCCAATCAAGAGAGTGCTCAAAGTCCAAGCAACGTTCATTAACAAACTGGCAGCAGAAGTACAGAGGGGTCAGACAATCAGATGGTCATGGATAGCCGGGGTCGGTGCAGGCATATAATCAGCAGGTCAGGTCAAGCCGGGTCAGATCAAAGAAACAGGTAGCAACACAGGAACAGGATACAGGAACAGAGCTGGGGCTCACAAGTACTCAGACGCTGTAGAACGGACAGCACTTGCTGACAGGTGCAGAAGGTTCAAATAGCAGCATTTGGCGCCGCTGGAGACTGGAACGGCTCCGATCATCTCTATTGTCTGAGAAACAAGAAGTGAGTATTTAATCAATGTGAATACAGAAACACTGCAGTGCCTTCTGTGCTTACAGCAACACATCCAGGAATGAAATTAAATAAAAACAATGGTACCGCGCAATACCTCAAAGTTGATCTTAATGCAATGAACTGTGCAAAAAATATGTTAAAGTGCTAAATGGTGAAAATAAATACAATGTGCACAATCATAAAATAATTTAAAAGTTCATAAATTAAGTGTTCTGTGCTTCGGGGAAAAACAGGCTCTTTCTGTTCTCTTCCAGTACTAGTTGTTAAAAACCTTCAACTCCACCTCTGTGCTATAAATACACTGATTGGTACCATGCCACCTGTAAGAAATTAAATGTATATTGCTGCTCCCACTATAAACAGTGACCCCACACTGGCAAAAAAATATATGTCAAATAATCAGTGAAGCGCAATGGAAAACTTGTATCATATACTCATAGTGTATACATTGCATATGAATCGGTCATACTATCTATAATAATATAATGTAAATTTTACTTTAAGTGCATAGATCATCATATTGACGTGCAGTATACAAATGCTGTAAAACAAAGTGCAAGTGCTATAGCCAAATGGTCATAATAGTTATAACCAGTAATCTAAATGTCCTTTAAGGTGCAAGTTAAAAGAAATCCTGCTCCGCAGGAGCGATGATTATCCACATGAACGACTGTGCAGAGTGAGAAAACCAGGTGCTCCAACCAAACACTTGTGCACATCTATATCCACCACCCGGTATCACTAACCGCTCACCTCCAGGAGCGACCCCTCTGGGTCTAGTAGCGCAGTCCCCCTTGGGGTGTAAATCCTACTCTGCAGATGGACCTCAGCAGTATTCAAAGGGTGATCCAACTGGTGATAGTAGTGCAGTCCCTTCTAGGGTGAAATACCCTGCTTCACAGTCGGACCTGATACATGAACTCCATATACACTCCTCTATATGCGCACTTGCACTGCAGACCGTCCTTCTGCAGACTGTTACTCCTCACAACTCTCCAGCACTCAACTTGCTGACCGTTTCTTCTACAATTCTCTCTCTAACACCAAACTTGCACATTATCACTCTTTTACTTCTCTCCAGCACATCACTTAGTTTCCAGCAACTCCTGTGGTGTTGCTATCAGTGTGTGAAGAGTGGGAGAAGAGGGTTGCATTGACAATCCAACACAATGGGCAGCACATTGAACACATTTTATAAGTGGTCAGAAACTTGTAAATAACTCATGAAAGAATAAAGTTACGTAAAAACCAAGCACACCATTGTTTTTGTTGTGAAATTCCCAATAAGTTTGATGTGTCACATGGTCCTCTTCCTATTGAAAAAACAAAAGTTGGATTCAAAATGGCCAACTTCAAAATGGCCGCCATGGTCACCACCCATCTTGAAAAGTTTCCCCCCTCACATATACTAATGTGCCACAAACAGGAAGTTAATATCACCAACCATTTCCATTTTATTAAGGTGTATCCATATAAATGGCTCACCCTGTACTTCTCACCTGGTTGCTGCCACACACGCTTGACACCATATGAACCAAATACGTTTATCTTGGTCTCATCAGATCTCAGGACATGGTTCCAGTAATTCATGTCCTTAGTCTGCTTGTCTTCAGCAAATTGTTTGCGCGCTTTCTTATGCATCATCTTTAGAAGAGGATTACTTCTGGGACAACAGCCATGCAGACCAATCTGATGCAATGTGGGGCCTGTGGTCTGAGCACTGACAGGCTGACCCCCCCCCCCAACCCTTCAACCTCTGCAGCAATGCTGGCAGAACTCATACATCTATTTCCCAAAGACAACCTCTGGATATGAAGCTGAGCACGTGCACTCAACTTCTTTGGTCAACCATGGCGAGGCCTGTTCTGAGTGGAACCTGTCCTGGTAAACCGCTGTATGGTCTTGGCCACCATGCTGCAGCTCAGATTCAAGGTCTTGGCAGGGTCTTCTTATAGCCTAGTAGGCCTATAGCCTAGGCCATCTTTATGTAGTGCAACAATTCTTTTTTTCAGATCCTTAGAGAGTGCTTTGCCATGAGGTGCCATGTTGAACTTCCAGTGACCAGTATGAGAGAGTGAGAGTGATAACACCAAATTTAACACACCGACTCCCCATTCACACCTGAGACCTTGTAGCACTAACAAGTCACATGACATCAGAGAGGGAAAATGGCTAATTGGGCCCAATTTGGACATTTTCACTTAGGGGTGTACTCACTTTTGTTGTCAGCAGTTTAGACAATAATGGCTGCGTGTTGAGTTATTTTGAGGGGACAGCAAATTTACACTGTTATACAAGCTGTACACTCACTACTTTACATTGCAGCAAAGTGTCATTTCTTCAGTGTTGTCAAATGAAAAGGTACAATAGAATATTTACAAAAAATGTGAGGGGTGTACTCACTTATGTGAGATACTGTATATACTATTGACCCCCATAATAACTTATTAAAATAGAATTCAAAACAAACAGTGATTTTGTGACCTCTGCGTTAATGTTCCTCTACTGGATAACATTGACCTCCGTTATGAATATAATCCATATTAACTACTGTGGACCAAATATGTATATAATCTAAACGTGAATGTCAATGTAGTCTGCTCATATAAGAATATGTCCTCAATAAAGGTAACTGTGGTTAGTAATTACGGTACTTAGAAAACAGTTCAAGTCAAACTCAACGTTTAACCCATTGGAGACTAGAGTTTTTAATGAATGAATCCATCTCAATTCTTTTTGACTCAGGGTTCTGAACATGTGACTGCCCCTCCAAAATTTATTGTATCTTTCAATAATATCTTTCAATGTGGATAAAGATGCAAAGATCAGAAGACCTAACACCAGGAATGTGGATGAAGAAGTGTTTGCCCTTGGGAATCCGAAGCAGTTTCAGTCACAGCCAGGCTTAGTTATGGACCTCAAGCAAAGTCAGTACAGCCTGTTTAACAGGGAGGCCAGGACAGCAGCCAACCTCGATCTTGGGAGGGCTTCAAAGAGGAGACTGACTGAGTACAAACCAGCCATGCACTCAAAGAAAAGTGAGGATAGTGAAGTGCAATACCTCACATGCCTGAGACATGGGAGAAGTTTAAGCGCAGAACAAGTCAGCCAGGAACACCCCATCATATTTCTACTTAGGGTCTAGAGAGGCCAGGTGCTCTGCAATACAGCCAGGTGCTGTGTCTTCAATGTACCTTTGTTTTTTCTGGAACTATGCTGCTTTCTTATTGCTGCACTATCACTACCACTTTTTCAGCTCAGTTTTACAGTAGCCAGAGACATTAGCAGGTCCTCATTTGCTGTCCGGAATTTACAGTTTTGGGTATCCCATGTACCCCAATCTCTATCCAACTTTATCAATCTCAAAATAAACAACCTAAACTAAAACCCTATACTGTTTTCTCGAGCCAGGAGAGTGTGGAAAAGTCTTGTTGCCTGTGTGTGGGAAAATGCCCAAATTCCAGCAACTCTTTAGGAGTTAGCACTATACATAGATCCTGTAATAACCCCTGCTGCATCGTTCAGGTTTCTTATCCTTTTTTTCACCTGGTAGTCCAGCAAATAAAACAATTCCTGTCCCTTCAAGGCAACACTCACTTCATGAATGCATCTATTGAGGAAGCCATGGCTGTTACACAGGCTGGAATTCAAACATGTCTGCCTTTTTTATCTCTATTACATGGCACATGGTAGATTGACAGAACTAGTAGTTCACTCATCAGTCTACTGGTGCGCCAGACTTAAATGACACCTTTTATAGTAAGCTCCTTACCTGTGCAACCAAACTGAAGCTACAATTTCTATGTTTTCCATGGAGTGATGTCTGCTTGCATGTATATTATTGATTGTGTGTTTTTTTTTTTGTGGTGGGTATCTTGAAACCAACTCTTCTTTAAAGAAGCGCTTTTCCTGACTGGAAAGAGACTTACCTAGCAGGTGGTAGACCCTGTGGTGCCATCATGTGCATGCTTACTTCTTTCTCTTTAGTGCCTGACAGCAAAGGAGGCAAAAGTCCGTACTCTGTCTTCATGTTTGTTGCTCTTTCGTGTTAGTCTAGTATGTCTGCTGTAAGCCAATGTGGTCTCTGTTGAAGCCAATCTAACCAGCCACTAGAGCTAAAAAATTGCTGGGTACTGTGTAAGTTCTGTTTGGGGATCGGGATCTTCCAGGAAAGTACCACCAAGAGCAAAGTGTTTTTTTTAAATTCTCTTTTTATTTTATTTACACATACAAAATACATATTTTTAGTATAAATTTGACTCTGAATAATTCTCACATCAGTAATCATACAAAATACATTACAATTACAGAAATAAAAAGGTGTGTGCCCCCTACCCAATTAAAAACAAAACCCTTTCAATAATGTGACACTGCCACTTTACTACCCCCCTATCCTTGTCCCTTTCATGTTTCGCCACTCCACTCTATAACTAATCTGCGTCTGTTGCCGTAGTAGGGTCCCCTATCCAGCAGGCCCAAATCTTCTCATATTTACCTGGGCAACCTCTATTATAATATGTGTCTTTATATAGGGATATATTTTTATTTACTATATTTTTCCAGAATGCCATTGATGGGGGTACTGTTTTTATCCAGTTTAATGTAATTGCTTTCCTCCCGTAGAACAATAATAGGCTTAGTATGCACGATGGACTATCTTATATTGTATCAATTTACCTCAAAGGGAAACAAATGCATGAAAAGGTATGTCCCAAACATCCTGCCAGTCTTCCTCTTTTAACATCGTAATATCTTGGGTCCATCGTACCGAAGCCTTTCCAGGGCCGGTGGTCTTGAGTTGAGATGGCTGTAAATATTTGAAAGAGCCTGCTTTTTACACCTTTCTCTCAGTACCTGTTCCAAAATGGGCTCCAGGAGCTCTGGAGGTCCCGCTGGGAATTGACAGTGCAGGGCATGAGAAAGTTGCATATAGTGGAAATAATGATTCTCTAAAATATCAAAATCCACCACCAGTTTCCTGAAGGGAATTACAATCCCCTGATCCTTAATCTGTTCAATAGTTTTTATCTTACATTTGGCCCACTACCCCGGGTCTGGAATTGTCCCCAGATGGGCCAACTGGGGATTTCCCCATAATGGCGTACTTGTGGACAAAATGGGCCCGGGATGTTTCTCTAACGTCAAGTCCATTCTCCAAGCTCTTATAGTCGTTATCATTGAAGGGATTATTTTATACGGCGCTTTAAGACCTCAAAATATTGATAATTGTAGTGCTTCCACCGAATGTACTATCACAGCCTCCAACATGGATGCAGGATTATACTTATCTGGGCTCACCCACCCTGCTACCGTCGCCAATTGTGACGCCGGATAATATTTATGACAGTCTGGGGAAGCCAGTCCCCCCTCAACAGAGGGCACATTAGTGTGGATAGTTTATATCTGGGTGACTGGCCTTTCCATAGAAGTGAAGAAAAAATACAATTTAACAGCTTAAAAAGGGACTTTGGGAGCCATTGTGGGGAATTTCTAAACAAATATAATAGTTTAGGAAGAAATGTCATCTTTATTACATGTTCACGCGACCCAGTAATGATAATGCAAGTGTCTCTCATATCCTTCATTTCTTCTTCATTTCCTGAACTGCGGGAGCTATATTAAATGAAAAATAGTCTGAGGCCTGTCTTGAAATTACAATCCCCAAATACTTAAATTCCGTGTCCCAATGCAGCAATAGAGAACGCTAAGGATTTGGCCCAGTTAACCTTCAATCCTGTAACTGCTGCATATTTATGAATCAAATTTAAGGCCCCCTGCAATGAAGGGCCAGTGTCATTTAAAAAAAGCAAAATATCATCTGCATAGAGGGCTACCCTCTTCTCCAGACCCCCAATCCTGAGGCATCGGATATCCGGAGAGACCCAAAGGGCCTTCGCCACTGATTCGATAGCTATAGAAAAGAGGGTCGGGGAAAGAAGGCACCCCTGACGCGTGCCCCTATACAAGCGAAAAGGGGATGATAGTCTTCACCCCAACTTTACAGACGACACAGGGTTCCTATATATCGTCCGCAACCAGGACATGAACACTAATGGGAATCCCATCCGTCTCAGTACCTCCCATAGGAAGGGCCATTCAACAGTGTCGAAGGCCTTCTCTGTCTAAAGAGGCCACCAACCTAGTGCCTTCATTTATATGCTGGGTGTTTATATTGGTAAACAGTCTAAGTATATTAATATCAGTTGTTCTATGAGGCATAAAACCCGTTTGATCGGGGTCAATCTCTGAGGTAAGCAGGGGTTGTAATATAACCGTAAGTAATTTTGTTAAGATTTTGAAATAATTATTAAGTAAGGCTATAAGACTATAGGAAGAACATAACTTAGGATCTCTATTTTCTTTATAGATGAGAATTGTATGGGCATATCTCAGGAAGCGCGCCTTCGGCTACACATTTTGTATAGACCATTGCTAGTCTAGGGGCCAGTAGTTCACTATTCGTTTTATAAAATTCGATAGGAAGTCCATCTGGACCCGGAGCCTTTCCCCCTGGAAAGGAGTCTATGATCGTTGGAACCTCCTCTGAAGTAATAGGTTTGACTAACATTTCCCTTTCTCTATTCGATAACCATCCCAGAGCCACCTGGTCCAAAAGGACCGATATGTCCCCTGGGTTAAAGTCGGCAGGGAGGGAAGAGGTATAGAGGGATTCGTAGTATCTAGTATATAGTGTGGGTTGACACTGACACTATTACCTTTCTTTCAACATCACTTGGTGAATGAGTCTGTCTCTTCGGGCCTCTGGATATAGATATTTACTATAAAGAGATCTATCATAGAGACTTTGCACTTTGAATTAATGTGGTTGTGATAAACACATATCACTATACAGTTACACAGACATTTTGCACAATTGTTATATTTTTTATATTTGTTATCACTTTACAGATAGTAATTTTTTGGAGCTGCGCAACTTACATTTTTAGTTTGAGATTCCTGTTTTTCCACCACCTATAAGAGGTCGTCAAGAATTGATTTGGCATTTGTCAATCCCACCTTGCTAGCAGACATCATGGAGACTAATTATCAGCCAAGTGGATTGGTGTAATTTTGGTAAGATGGTAATTTTTTGAAGCTGCGCAACTTACATTTTTAGTTTGAGATATTGTTTATAGGTGGTATCCTAGTTGGTTGCAGCAACTCACTGTGAGATCAAGGTTTTCTTTATAATTTATGATTTTAGCGTAGTATATTTAGGAATTGGAAAAACAGGAATAACCGCCAAACTTCTGTCACCCCTACCATCTGTGCCCAGTTCTCTAATTCGGCTGAATGCTGTTTGGGTTGGGAAGGTCTATCTAGTTCTAGAGATAAGATGGAATTAAAATCGCCCATCAAGAGCAGTCTTGCATGGAGATATGGGAAAATCTTCTCCAAAATCATGTGTAATACTCCTACCGAAAAGGGGGGTGGAACATAAATGGCGACTATTACATATCGTTGTTGCCCATATTGAAGCACTATCGCCACATATTTCCCCTGGGGGTCTATATATGCATTTTCAACTAAACAAGGGAAAGCTTTATTAATTTATATCAATACCCCTCTGGCATAGGAGGCTGCATCTGTCAATGAACGAAAGAGAAAATAGGATTTTTTGACTTACCGTAAAATCCTTTTTTCATTTCATTGACAGACGCAGCCTCTAATCTTGACATGTGGGGTATGCACCTTTTACCAGGAGTAGACTAGGCAGAACACAGTTCAGACAAAAAAAGCAAGTTAGCCCAGTCCTCACTCTGCATAACCCCCTCCGTCCTGCTAGCACTTCAGTTCGTAACAAGCAGTACAAACACAGAATACAGAGGGGTGGGTGCTGCGTCTGTCAATGAACTCAGAGAAAAGGATTTTACGGTAAGTCAAAAAATCCTATTTTCTCTTTCGTTCATTGACAGATGCAGCCTCTAATCTTGACATGTTGGGACGTCCCAAAGCAGTGTCAAACCAAAGAGGTGTGGGCAACACATGAACAACTGTGCCCAACGGAAAACTCTCCGGGAGGCGCCAGACGTGCCTACACCGCTGCCTGCAAAACTTTGCGGCCAAAAGCAGCATCCGCCGATGCTGACACATCAACTTTGTAAAACTTAGCAAAGGTGTGCACAGAGGACCAAGTGGCAGCCTTGCACACTTGAGACACAGACGCTTGGTGTCAGAAAGCCCAGGAAGTACTAATCGCCCTGGTGGAGTGAGCTGTGACCTGAAAAGGGGGTTTTTGACCCAGAACCTCATACGCACGGGTCACGGTCTGTCTAATCCAATGTGAGATAGTGGCCGACGAGGCCGCCAGCCTTTGCGCGGGCCCTCCGGCACCACGAACAACGAGTCCGACTTCCGAAAGAAGGCTGTGACTGACAAATACACCCGCAGAGCCCTCACCACATCCAGGGAGTGCAACGCAACCTCCTTAGGATGAGACGGGCGCGGACACAAAGAAGGAAGGACAATGTCCTCATTAATGTGAAAAGAGGAAACCACCTTCGGAAGGAATGAAGGAGATGGGCGAAGCACCGCCTTGTCCTTATGCAGGACCAAGTAAGGAGACCTACAAGACAAAGCCGCAAACTCAGACACCCGCCTGGCGGATGTGATGGCCACAAAGAAGGCCACCTTTTGCGAGAGCATCAGCAAAGAAACGTCTCTGATCCTTTCATATGGCGGCTTCTGCAGTACTGAAAGTACCGGGTTCAGATCTCACAGCGCCAAGGATGACCGCACCTGAGGGGCCACATGACGCACCCCCTGAACAAACGTACAAACCAAGGAGTGCGTCGCTAACGGACGCTGGAAAAGTATCGCCAGGGCAGAAATCTGCCCCTTGAGAGTACACAATGCCAGCTTTTGATTCAGGCCTTGCTGCAGAAAGGCCAGCACGCGAGTCACTGAAAAGGAACGGGGGTTCCACCCCCCAACCTCGCACCAGGCAATATAAGCTTCCAGGTGCGGTGATAGATCTTGCGGGACTTGGACTTACGTGCCTTAAGCATGGTGGGGATCACTGACTAAGCGACCCCCCTATCCCTCAAAACCTGGGATTCAATAGCCAAGCCGTCAAAGCCAGCGAGTGTAAAACAGGGTGCAACATGGGCCCCTGCGACAGCAGATCTTCGCGTAGCAGAAGACACCAGGGAACATCCGCTACCATCCTTACCACGTCGGCGTACCAAGGACGCCGAGGCCAATCCAGGGCCACTAGGATAACCGGAATCCCCTCCACTTCTATCCTGCATAACAGGATTTAGAAGAAGTTTGAGAGGAGGGAAGGCGTAAAGGAGCCGGTACTGAGACCACGGAGCCACAAGGGCGTCCACGGCGTCTGCCAACGGATCCCTTGCTCTGCACACAAAGGTTCGCACCTTGCGATTGAATCGGGACGCCAGCAAGTCCACGTCTGGCGTGCCCCACCTCTGGCAAATCTGACGGAACACTTCCGGATGCAGGGACCACTCTCCCTGATCCAGAGTCTGGCGGCTGAGAAAATCCGCCTGCCAATTCTCTACGCCCGGAATGTAAACGGCGGAGATGGCCGGCACATGAAGCTCTGCCCACCTCAGGATGTGGGCCACTTCTGTGGCTGCTGCCACAGTCTTTGTACCACCCTGATGGTTTACATATGCCACCGCCGTGGCATTGTTCGACTGGACCCGAACGGGTCGACCGTGCAACCTCTCTGACCAATGGGAGAGGCAGAGCCTGATAGCCCGCAGTTCCAGCACATTGATCGGAAGGCGGGACTCCTCCGAGGACCATCGGCCCTGGGCAGACAACCTTCCCTTGACTCCTCCCCAGCCCGTCAGGCTGGCATCAGTCGTGACAATCGACCATTCCAGGGGAAGGAACGACTTCCCCAGACTCAATGCCGGGGCCCGCAGCCACCAGGCAAGAGCCCGTCTGGTGATCCAACCTGATCACCTGATCCAGAGACAACGGAGACTTGTCCCACTGCAGCAGAATCGCCCGCTGCAGGAGCCGGGTGTGACTCTGGGCATACGGTATCACCTCGAAGGCTGACACCATGAGCCTCAACACACGCATGCAGAAACGTAAGGAAGACGTTGTGACAGCAGAGCCCATACCGCAGTTTGCAGCGTCAACAACTTGGCTGGCGGCAAGAACACCCTCGCCTGCTCTGTGTCCAGTATCAGGCTCAGATATTCCAGGCGGTGCGAGGGGACCAGCGTCAACTTCTGAAGGTCGATCAACCAGCTGAAATGCCGCAGGGAGGCCAGGGCGATCGAGACGCTGTCCTCCAGGGCCGAAGCTGCGTCCGCCCGCAGGAGCAGATCGTCTAGATATGCCGCCACCGTAATGCCCCTTTGCCTCAGCAGAGCCAGCACCGGAGCCAACAGCCTGATGAAGACCCGCGGAGTGGAGGCCAGGCCAAAGGGGAGAGCCACAAACTGGTAGTGGAGGTCCCCCCCGCGAAACTTAGAAAATGCTGATGCCGAAAACAAATGGGAACGTGGAGGTATGCATCCCTGATGTCCAGAGAAGCCAGGAAATCCCCCTGACGCAGCGCGGGCACAACAGAATGGACTGACTCCATCTTGAATTTGCGCGCCTTCACAAAGTGATTGAGCGCCTTCAGGTCCAGAACCGGCCTGACCCCATCCTTCTTTGGCAATACCAAAGAGGTTGGAGTAAAACTCGCGGAACCGTTCCACGGGAGGGACCGGGACAATTACTCCCTGCTCTAACAGAGCCTGGAAGGCCCCCAACAGAGCTAGCCGATGCCCCGGACGGAGTCTCAGATTTGAGGGGAAGAACCTGTCCGGGGGCCGAGTACAAAACTCTATCTTGTACCCGGATGACACCACCTCCCGCACCCAAAGATCCGAGATGCGGGTGGTCCACCGGTCAGCGAACCCCAGAAGCTGTGCCCCCACCCGAGCGTCGGCAACCCATCATGCTGAGGTGGGCTTCTCCTCCGCCTTCCCAGACTTGCGCTGCCAGGGACGCTTCTGGTTCCCTGTGGCAGCCTTGCCGGGCCGACGAAAAAAACGCTTCTGATTAGAAAAGGAGGGACCCTGTTTACGGCGTTGCTCCCGCCGCTTGGGTTCCGGAAGAAAAGTGCTCTTTCCCCCAGTGAAATCCCTAATGATTTCATCCAGGGAAGTCCCAAACAGCTGACCGCCCTGAAACGGCAGGTCCGTGAGGCCTTTTTTCGACGCATGGATGCATGGACCAGCACCTTAGCCACAGCAGCCGTCTAATAATGATCACAAAAACTGCCAGTTTTGACAGCATGGGAGTTACGCCCAATGCCGCGTCGCAGAGGTACCCGAGACCCTGCGCCAGCTGGTCAGCCAGCTGCAACGAATCCGAAGGGACCCCGAGGTCCCCCAAATCCTTGTGCAGCCCTGTCGCCCACTCCGTGAGTGTCTGCGCCACCATCGCTGAAGCCAGTACCGGCCGCAAGGCCTTCCCCGCCACCAGGAGCATAGCCTTGGACACCGCCTCCGTCCACCTGTCGGCAGGATTTTTAAGAGATGACCATAACCCCCTTTCCGGCTCCGACTCCTCCTCAGAGGATGGGGGAGGGGTGGACGCTTCTTCGCCACCCCCCTACCATGGACTGGTTCCACCCGGACAAGAAACTCTTACAGAATTGAAGTAAGTTTGTCCAGTTGGACTACAGGTCCCAGCGCCGCCGGAGCCTCCGGAGACTTCCGGAACCGACATGCCCGGTTCAGCCACCATGTGCCACCCCCCGGACACTAGCGAGGCCTACAGGCCCCACCCCACTACAGGCTACCCCTCAGTTACCACCGCACAGTGGACTGGAAATGCACCGGAGGACCCGCACTGCGCCACTAACAGCACCCCAGGGAGAAGCCAGCTATACTTGCTGAAAATGTGTGTGCCGCTCTGCCTCCACTGCTGCTGCTGCTGAGCTCCCCCACACGTGTCGAGCGTGCCGTCCAGAATGAGGAAAACGACGCCAAAGCACATGCTATATGCCCATCAGGAGACCAACCAAAAATGGCCGCCGAGCAAACACTAGAGGCCAAACCACCACAAAGATAGCAGCGACTCCAGCAAAATGGCGGCTGGCCCCGAAAAAAATGGTGGCGATCGCCGCATGGTCAGGGGACCCAGAGAAAGCAGCATTGAGGCGGAAGTGGCGGGATGTGGTGCGGGGGGGGGGTAGGGGGGTTGGAAGGGACGACTGGGACTACCCATGCCCAGGTGGGGGGGGTTGGGCACCCGCCAGCCCCTCCCTCCGCACCCCGAGGGGGGGAGGAGGGAAGCGTACTCACCCTTTCAGACGGGCGCAGCAGGTAGCCATCCGAGACACACCTGCCGCCCCTACAGGTGGGGAGGGAGCTGTCGGCCATGCGACGCGAGCTTCAGCCCGGTCACTCAGTGCGCAGGCGGGACTTTTAACCTGCCGGCCGCCCCGCACGGAATAGGGCCCGATGCGGCCAACCCCGCAAGCAGCTAAGGGACGTCTCACATCCATCGGCGGTGCTGGGGAGACTACCTGGACCTAAAGATCTCCAGCATGTCACCCAGCCGGCTGCTTGATTGCATTCTTCATCATATCTTGAGAAAAAACAAAGAAACTAGGGAAACACAGATCCCAGCAGGGAGCCTAGGTGCTACTCCTTGCACTAGGCAGAAAAAACTGAAGTGCTAGCAGGGCGGAGGGGGTTATGCAGAGTGAGGACTGCCCCCTGGGAGGGGCTAGCTTGCTTTTTGTCTGAACTGTGTTTTGCCTAGTCTACTCCTGGTAAAAGGTGCATACCACCACACATGTCAAGATTAGAGGCTGCGTATGTCAATGAACGAAAGAGAAAAACCCGTTCACAAAAAAAACCAAAAAATCTTTTGTGCGCGTGGTGAAGCCTTCTCCTATATGCCAGAGTTCCTATTAATTCATTAAGCATTAATCATATAGATCTGTGAAAATACTTTTTACCTCGAAAACCTGGAAGGGAAAAAAAACCCTAATCACTATGTAATAAGCAATTCACCCCTAAAAAAACCCAAAGAAAAAGGGAAGAGAAAAAATCCCCTTCCCTTTATCTAACCTTTATATTTGTATATAGCTAAAATAATTATACATTTGCCCATTAGTATTCTAAATAAAACATTTTATACAAATATCGTGTTACACATTAACCCCCAAAACAAGAAGCAAACAAGGAAAACAAATAAAAGGATTATTTTCCCCCTTTGAATAGCACGTCAAATCCAGTCTAATGCAAATCAAAAACAATTAACCATTTAAGTACTTGTTATTTTGTCTGTATAAACCCCCCCCCCCAAAGATTTGTGTACAATATTGTGATTCGCACCAAAAAAAAAAGAACCCCTTTTTTCTTAAAAAAAGGGAAGCAAGCAAAAAAAAAAAATGTATTTTTCCTTTCCTCTTTCCTTCTTCTCTACTGCGTATCTAGCCATTCCATTTCGACTCCTGGGGTACCGAAAAACCGTGTCCGCTCTCCATCTATTATTCTTAGCTTACTGGGGTACAAAAGACTGAATTTGATACCCTTGTCCCTTATTTTTTTCCGTACTTCCGTACATGTTCTTTTTTGCTGTATCTCCAGCGGGCAATCAGGGTACAAACAGGAGTTTAGAGTTTTCGTACTGCAGGTCTAACCTCTTCCAGGCGGCAATTAAAATGTCATCTCTGTCACGGTAGTTCAAAAGGCTTAGTATGAAAGGGCGTGGATAGACCCCTGGCTTTGTAGCTGTCAATGGGATTCAGTGTTGCCAACCTCCCGCAGCATCTTTTACTGGCAAATCATGGGAAATTTACTGACGGAGCACATTTTTTGCTGACAACCTCAAAATTGTCAGAATGTTGATTAAAAACTAAGACAATCAATATTTAAACAGTATAAACACAATATGGAAACACTGGCCATACCCATAGCAAGTAATTTTACTGATTTATACTTAAAAAGTCAACAAGTATGACAAAGTATCAGGCCCTGATATTTACAAATAGTTGTAAAAAATCACTGATTTTTACAAACTGTCTGTAAATTTACTGACGGTTGTCAACCCTGATTTGCACCATCCACCACAAATGTGGATGATTTAGCTGTAAGATTTAAAGTGGCGGTTAGAAGGTGTTCTGCAAATTCCACTGGCTTAGAGCCTTCCACTTGTTTAGGTATACCCAGGATGCGAATGTTATTCCTCCTTAATCGGCTCTCAGTGTCTATTACCTTCACTGGTAGTGCATGCACCTGAACTTGTAGTGCATGTAACTCTTTGCTATCTGATCTCGCCATCTATTCTACTGCTGAAACACGTTCCTCTACCTCTGTAATCCTGGATTTAAACTTCTCTAGTTCATTTTTAACTGTCCCTATGTCAATGGTCAAATTGTCTATTTTCATTGTGAGTGACTCCTTACACTCTGTGATAGCGGCCAGGATCTCCCTGCAAAACAGAGAATTTTCTAGACCTTCCCCAACTGTTGTTTGTATGCTGGTGGCCATAATTGCCCCGGGGACCTCTTAGCTGTCTTGGCCCCTGTTGGTGTAGGGCATGGGGTAGTAGGTGCAGCTTTTGTGGGTTTCTGCTTGCCTGGAGCCATCCCCTTCTCCTATTTGCAAACTCTGGTTTTCCACTGACTGTTACAAGTGATGGTTATACCATGTAAGCTCCTCCGTCCTCAGCCTGGCTCTCAAGCTTGCTACCTCTCAGCTGCTGTAGTTTATATTAGAAGAGGGAGGAGAGAGAGCCCAGTACTCTTCCTGAGGCAATGTCACAGTCGCTGTCTGAGGATCTGCAGTCTTTAATGTAGTAAAAAAGGTCAGGGCTCCCCTCACCCCAGCGTCTCCAATTACCTGCCGGCCACCACGCACGGAAAAAGAGAAAGCTGGAGCAGTCCCGGCTAGCAAATCCACCATGGCGCTCACCGACTCTCATCCAAGGTCTCACAGGGGTCTTTAAGGATTCTGCTTTGTTCACTGGTGCACAGTCATTTTGGAACAGGGAGGGGCCATCCCCAAACTGTTCCCACAAAGTTGGGAGCATATTGTCCAAAATGTCTTGGTATGCTATTGTCTTCCCTTCACTGGAACTAAGAGGCCAAGCCCAACCACTGAAAACAAACCCCACATCATAATCCCCCCTCCACCAAATGATTTGGATTAGTGCACAAAGCAAGGTCCATAAAGACATGGATGACTGAGTTTGGGGTGCAGGACTGGCCTGCACAGAGCCCTGACCTCAACCAGATAGAACACCTTTTGGCTGAATTAGAGCAGAGACTGCGAGCCAGGCTTTCTCATTCAATATCAGTGCCTGACTTCACAAATGTGCTTCTGGAAGAATAGCCAAACATTCCCATAGACACTCCTAAACCTTGTGGACAGCATTCCCAGAAGAGTTGAAGCTGCAAATGGTGGGCCAACTCTTTATTGAACCCTGGGCTGCCATTATAGTTCATGTGTGTGTAAAGGCAGGTGTTCCAATACTTAGGACAATCTATTGTATATTGCTTGTGACATTGAGCACGGCTATGGACTTAGGACTGGTTCACCCCACAGAGATGCACACTACATGTGTGAGGCTGCTCACTGGCTAAGTAGCTAGCAATTCTGCCAAACAGCACTTGGCTTGCTGGTTCAAATCCCCAACATGCTAATGCTTGTGTTGACGTTTATATGTTCCCCCTGTGTGGGTTCCTCAACACAATCCAAAGACATGCTGGCACATAATTTGTCTCCTGACGAAATAGTCTCTAATGTAAGCAAGTTATTTTTGGACCTTAGACCCCATACATACTATTAGATTTTCTGCAGATATTTCTCTTCAGATTTTCCAAAACCATATAATGTGAGGCCAAACCTAAAAGTGGAGTTCCACCCACATTTTGAACTCCTCACCATACAGTTCTAATGTGGGCATTAAAAACAAATTGGTATAGCTTTTTTTTTTTTAATCACTTACTTTGTATTTGCTGCTTGCTGTTTTCAGTCCCCCCTCCTCGGCCACGGCCCGCTGCGTTATTTCCGGTTTACAATGTCTCCTGGGAGATGTGTGTCATCAATCCCAGGAGACAATAAGCATTGCCTGACCATAGCATTGCGTTATTTACAAACAGTAAATGACGCAATGCGAGGCGGCACCTGGCCGCCATCTTTAAAAAGGGTAACCAGGCCTTTGTTACCCAAGCGTCCCATGTGTGATCGTCGGTGGATACAGCATTGCTGATTCCAATTGCAGAGGTGATCATCTCAGCTCTGTTTGCAAAGCCCAGGGGGAAAGCACAAGAGTACTATGATGAGGGCAATAATATGGGGGCAGTACAATGGGGGCAATTATGACGTGGGGCAATTCTAATGGTGGCAATTTTGACTGGGACAATTATCATGGTGGCAGTACGATGGATGCAATTTTAATCGGGGGCAGTACAATGTGGCAATTATGACAGGGGCAGTATGACAGGGGACAATTATGACAGGGGCAGTATGACAGGGGGCAATTGTGATGGGGCAATTATGACGAGGCAATTGTTACAGGGGCAATTGTGATGGGGCAATTATGACAGGGTGCAATTGTGAAAGGGGCAGTTATGACAGGGGGCAATTATGATGGGGCAATTGTGACAGGGGGCAATTGTGACAGGAGCAATTATGACAGGGGGAAATTATTGAGGGAAATTATGATGGGGCAATTTTGACACACACACACACACTCACAGCATATACATATACACAGCATATACACATACACAGCATATATACACACACACAGCATACATATACACACAGCATACTTAAATACACACAGCATACTTAAACACACACAGCATACAGACACACAGCATACATACACAGACACACAGCATGCATACACACACACACACAGCATACATATATATATATATATACACAAACACAGCATACATACAGTATATATATATATATATATATATATATATATATATATATATACAGTCCTGCTCACCATTATTGGCACCCATGAAGTTTATGTACATATTGTGGAATGTCTACTGAAGGAAATGTATCAAATTAACCAACATATTACTACAGATAGCTTGTGTTTGACAAAAAACTGTAAATGATAAACCACGGTTATGGTGACTGTTCCGTTCGTAATACCAAAAGAGACAAAAGGAGTGTTACAAATAGAAAAATTTACAATAAATAGTAAATGTCAAAAAACAGTTTGTGTTCGATAGACATCATTATACAACCAATTAAACTATGTAAAGGAAGTCATCTGTAAGGTGTTATACATGTATTTGAAGTACCCACGGTTATTACCACTCGTCCTGACATATATATATATATATATATATATATATATATATATATATATGA
>BLSH010370312.1:1032856-1044035 GCA_018402905.1 Glandirana rugosa | reverse complement strand
CTTGACTACAATTGATGTTAAACTCACTGGCCTGTAATTGCCAGCTTCTACCTTGCTGCCCTTCTTGTGGATAGGTACAAAATTAGCTATCCGCCAGTCATGGGGAACTTCTCCTGTTAGAAGAGATTTATTTAAAAGATTTGTTAATGGTCCAACAACTATATCGCGAAGTTCTCTTAGAACTCTGGGATGAATACCATCAGGGCCCATTGCTTTATTAAGCTTTAACCGAGCCAGTTCCTCAGCTACCTCTGTCTCCAGAAATCCTAGAAATGAACCATCATTACTAGAACCAATATAATTCCCTAACTTGTTATCATTAGTGCAGTCTGTTTCTGAGAAGACTGAACAAAAGTGATTGTTTAAATGGTTTGCTACATCCTGGTCTCCCTCAACATATGTGTTGTGCCCAGTTTTCATTTTAGTGATCCCATTGTATTTTTTCCTTCTATCACTAATGTACCTAAAAAAGGTTTTATCTCCTTCCTTAATTTCCTCCTCTTTCTGTGCTTTTGCAGCACCGATAATATGTTTGGCCTCCTTTTGTCTATTTTTATACTCCTCTCTGTCAGCTGCACCTCCTGTTTCCTTGAATCTTCTATATGCCATTTTTTTCCCTTTACTATTCTACTTACCTCTTTGGTGAACCATATTGGTTTTTTCTTCCGTTTATTCTTACTAACTTGCCTGGCATATAATCTAGTTGCCTCCAAGATGGTAGACTTTAATAGTGCCCACTGATTACTAACTCCTGTCATTTTACTCCAACCTTTCAGTTAATTTTTTAGAAATTTCCCCATTTCAGCAAAATTTGTCCTTTTAAAATCTAAAACTTTTGTTTTTGTATATGATTTTTAAGTTCTTGTTTTAATATCAAACCAAAGGTGAACGGTGTAGGAATTACAAAAGTTTGCATATGTGCCTCCCACTTTTTAAGGGACCAAAAGTAAAAAGAAGTGGAATGTTATGCAATGGCCAAGTCAATCACCTGACTGAATCCGATTGAGCATGCATTTCACTTGCTGAAGACAAAACTGAAGGGAAAATGCCCCAAGAACAAGCAGGAACTGAAGACAGTTGCAGTAGAGGCCTGGCAGAGCATCACCAGGGATGAAACCCAGCGTCTGGTGATGTCTATGCGTTCCAGACTTCAGGCTGTAATTGACTGCAAAGGATTTGCAACCAAGTATTAAAAAGTGAATGTTTGATTTATGATTGTTAATGTGTCCCATTACTTTTGGTCCCTTAAAAAGTGGGAGGCACATATGCAAACTTTTGTAATTCCCACACCATTCACCTGATTTGGGTGTAAATACCCTCAAATTAAAGCTGAAAGTCTGCAGTTAAAGCACATCTTGTTTGTTTCATTTCAAATCCATTTTGGTGGTGTATAGAGCCAAAAAGATTAGAATTGTGTCGCTGTCCCAATATTTATGGACCTGACTGTATATACACGCAGCATATATACACACACAGCATACATATATATATATATATATATATACACAGTATCCCACAAAAGTGAGTACACCCCTCACACTTTTGTAAATATTTTATTCTATCTTTTCATGTGACAACACTGAAGAAATGACACTTTGCTACAATGTAAAGTAGTGAGTGTACAGCTTGAATAACTGTGTAAATTTGCGGTCCCCTCAAAATAACTCAACACACAGCCATTAATGTCTAAACCTCTGTCAACAAAAATGAGTACACCCCTAAGTGAAAATGTCCAAATTGGGCCTAATTAGCCATTTTCCCTCCCCGGTGTCATGTGACTCGTTAGTGTTACAAGGTCTCAGGTGTGAATGGGGAGCAGGTGTTTTAAATTTAGTTTTATTGCTCTCATTTTCTCCTACTGGTCACTGGAAGTTCAACGTGGCACCTCATGTCTTCTCAGAAACAAACACCGGGGGGGGGGTAATAGGAACGCTGTAGAACGGACAGCATCTGCAGCAGGGTGTTGTCTGTTTAAATAGGCTGTTTTGGTGCCATTGGCGCACGCGAACGCGCACAGACCCCTGGGAATGGCCATTTCCGTAACATTGCCCCCCCCAATGGGCAGCCTCCGGATGCTCCAACGGGCTCTCTTAGCCAGATTGTTTCTCAAAAAAGTCTGGATAAGTTCGGGAGCATGGAGGTTGCTTTCTGGTTCCCACAAGTTTTCCTTGGGGCCATATC
Source organism: Glandirana rugosa (assembly GCA_018402905.1). Classification (NCBI taxonomy): domain Eukaryota; kingdom Metazoa; phylum Chordata; class Amphibia; order Anura; family Ranidae; genus Glandirana; species Glandirana rugosa. Next base: position 1,041,854 of record BLSH010370312.1, on the reverse strand, counting down.
CCTTCCACTTTACAAGGAACTGGGTGACCCCTGCTCTTCTACAATCAAAGATGGTCTCCACCTCAAACTCCTCCTCTCCATCCACCAGCACTGGTTCAGGTGGGGCGGTCTTCCGCCCTGGAAACAGATCCTTAGCAACTGGTTTGAAGAGGTGTACGTGGAATACAGGATGGATCCGAAGTGATAAAGGAAGATCGAGCTCTTAGGCCACTTTATTAATTTTCCTCTTTACTAGGAGAGGTCCTATGTACTTTGGCCCTAGTTTCTTGGACGGGCAGGACAATTTTACATTGGTGGTTGCCAACCAGACCCAGTCACTAGGCTGTAGGTCAAGTTCTCCTCATCTCTTCCGGTCAAACACTCTCTTGGTGCGCTCCTGGGTCTGAAACAGAGTCTCCTGCAACAGTTTATTGTTGTTCTCCAGGAATTGGGTGATCTCTTGTGTGGCAGGAATTGGACTCTCAGGTAGTAGGTTGAGTAGAAATGTAGGGTGGTAGCCGAGATTCGCCCAGAACGGGGATTGCTTAGTAGCGGAGTGGACAGAGTTGCTATAGGTGAACTTGGCTAACGGCAACAAGGAGACCCAGTCATCCTGGGAGTAGGATGAGTAGAATCGTAGGTATTGCTCCAGTGTATGGTTGGTCCTTTCTGTCTGGCCATTGGACTGCTGATGATAAGCAGATGAAAAGGCTAATTCAATCCCCAAGATAGAACACAGAGACCTCCAGACCCGGGATGTGAACTGCACCCCTCTATCGAACACGATGTTCCTTGGGATACTGTGTTAACAGACCACTTCCTTAATGAACATCTTGGCCATTTCAGCAGCCGAGGGGGTGCCCTTCATTGGAACGAAGTGTGCCATCTTTGTGAGGTGGTCGACCACCACTAAGATGGTGGTAAACCCTGCAGACGGGGGCAGTTCCACAATGAAGTCCATGGAGACGTGGAACCAGGGACGGTCAGGGATGGGTAGCGGGTTTAACAGGCCCCAGGCTTTGGTTCTCTCTCTTGTTTTGAGCACAAGTGGGGCAGGCGCCCACGCAGTTTTTACAGTCCTCACTCATGTGGGGCCACCAAAAGGTGCGGGACAGTAGCTCTGCCATCTTGCGGTTACCGAAATGCCCAGCCAAGTGATGGTTATGACAAAGTTCCAAGGCAGTCAAACGGAGCTCCTCAGGCACAAAAATCTGGGTACCCAACCACCGTAACCCATCTCTTATGGAAAGTCCAGAGTCAGCAGGGACCATGGAGCCGGCTAAAGTTTGCCTTATCCGGGTTAGGAAGTCCTCCTGGACCAACAAGAAGCTGAATCGGGGGAGATACTTCCTCGGTTTCATGGAACATCCTGGAGAGCGCATCTGGCTTAACGTTCTTGGATTCCGGTCGGTAGGTGATATGCAACTGAAACCAGGAAAAGAACAAGCCCAACGGGCCTGACATGGCTTGAGTCACTTGGTAGTCCTCAAATATTCTAAGTTGTGGTCCGTGAAGACCAGAACTGGGTGGACTGCTCCTTCCAGGAGATAATGCCACTCTTCCAGAGCGGACTTAATGGCTAAAAGTTCTGTGTCACCTACATCATAATTTCCCTCCGGGGGAGAGAGCTTCCGTGAGAAGAAGGCAATGGGGTGTAAAGAAGATTTAAGTCCCTGTCTTTGAGACAAGACTGCCCCAACTGCGGTTTCCGAGGCATCCACTTCCAGGATTTAGGGCAATGTGGAGTTGGGGTGCTTCAGAACAGGTGCTTTTCAGGGTTTGGAAGGCTGTTTGTGCTTCGGTGGTCCAGGCAAAACGAGAGTTTTGTTAGGTTAACTGGGTTATCAGGGAGATGACCGCAGAGAATCCTCGGATACATTTTCTGTAGAAATTGGCGAACCCTACAAAGCGCTGCATCGCTTTCTTGTCTGCAGGGGTTGGCCATTCGATGATAGCTGAAACCTTCTGGGGATCCATAGTAGTGCCTGCAGTGGAGATGTGGAACCCCAGGAAGGAAATGTCGGTGCATTCAAAGGCGCACTTTTCGGCTTTTGCATACAGTCCATGTTGCCGTAGGTGGCTAAGTACGCACTTGAGGTGCTTGCGATGTTCTTCCAAGGAGGGAGAGAAAATGAGGATGTCATCCAAGTAGACTACTAAGAATAAGTCAAGGTAGTCCCTGAAAATATCATTGACCAGGTGCTGGAACTTGGCCGGGGAGTTACAGAGCCCGAAAGGCATGACCAGATACTCGAAGTGGCCAAAGCGAGTCCGAAAGGCCGTTTTCCATTCATCCCCCTCCCGAATCCAGATCAGGTTATAGGCCCCACGAAGGTCCAATTTGGTGAACACCGCTGCAGGAGCAAAGGATACCGGTTCTTGACCATGATTTTGTTAAGATCCTTGTAATCAATACATGGCCGAAGAGTATGGTCCTTTTTCTCTACAAAGAAGATCCCAGCTCCTGCAGGGGATGTAGAAGGCCGGATAAAGCCCTTTTGCAGATTTTCCTCTAGGTAGGCCTTGAGGGCCTCTAGCTCCACTTCAGAAAGAGGAAATATTCTACCGAACGGGACCTTGGTTCCAGGTAGCAGGTCTATTGGGCAATCGTATGGCCGGTGTGCGGGTAAAGTGTCAGCTCCTTTCTTACTGAAAACATCCAGGAAGTCGTGATATGCTTCAGGGACGGCAAGACGGGTTTCCTGGTCTGCATCAGGATTAAGACGGAGTAACGCTGGTGATGCCCTTTGGGGCGACTTGAGGCAGTGGCTCAGACAGTAAGGGGACAGGAACTGAACCTCTCCCGTGTTCCAGTTGATGTGGGGACTGTGGATGAGGAGCCATGGGAGGGCAAGGATCACTGTAAACAGTGGAGAGGCAATAGCGTCCAGCAGTAGAATTTCCATATGGCTATGGGCCGTCCGGGCCAGCAGAGGAAGGGTCTCATGGGTTACTGTGCCAGACTTGATAATCGACCCGTCTGCCAATCGGATGTTCCTTTGGCCGGAGCGGATCTGATGCTGGGTGGCGAAGGAGAGGTCGACAAAACAACTACAGGCCCCCGAGTCTAGGATGGCTGTTACTTGGATACTCCCATCAGGAAGCTGCAAATAGATGGAGAGAATAAGATGAGACTGGAGGCTTGGTAACGATAGTACTTCTCCTGAAGCTGGCGGTGCACACTTACCAGCCTTGGCAGGGCAGTTCTTACTAGATGCCCTGCACCCCCACAGTAGAGGCACAGGTTGAGAGCCATGCGCCTCTGGCGTTCCTTTAGGAGACAGGGATGGTCGGAAGAGCCCAATCTGCACTGGCTCAGGGTGGTCTTGTGGAGAGGAGGAGGAGGGAGTTGTGGTCGGGCTTGGTCCCGGGTAACTGGGCACTCGAGGGAGCATCCAGGTGGGTCACAGAGACACTGAGGTTCCCTCCGCCCTTTGTTCCCGCAGATGGTGGTCAATTTGGATCGCCAGGTTGATTAGGGCGTCAGAGGTATGAAGCACTCTGACCAGTGCCAGCTCATCCTTAAGGGGTTCAGAGAGTCCCAGCCTGAACTGGTAGCAGAGAGCGGCATCATTCCAGGCAGTGTCGGCGCTCCAGCGCCTGAACTCGGACACATATTTCTCCATGGTGCGACAACCTTGTTGGAGTGCGTGAAGTGCCACTTCTACAGTGGCAGCCTGGTGAGGGTCCTCATATAATTGGGCCATCGCATGGAAGAAGCAGTCCAAGGTGGTAGTCTCAGGGGCTTTCTGCTCCAGCAGGCGATGGGCCCAGGCCTGTGGCTCATCCAAAAGAAGGGAGATCACCAGACCCACTTTGGTGGCTTCCAATGAAAAGGTGCGGGGCTGGAGAGAAAAATACAACTCGCCGAGTTGCGGAAGGCCTGAAACTTCCTGCGCCCCCCTGAAAACCGCTCGGGCATGGGCACCTTAGGCTCCGTAGGCAGAGTCAGTATAAGGCGCGGAGGCGCTTGCCCTCCACTGGCGGGTCCCTGGAGCTGCCAGATCCCGCACTTGATTCTCCAAGCGGGTGCATCCCTCCTGCAGGTTTTTCACCGCTTGAGTTAGGGCAGCGAGGTGTGCTCATAATTCCTCCATGGGAGAGGTCCCCAGCGCAGACTTAGACATGGCTGTCTGTTGCTGTCACGTACCTGGTGGTTGAGTCTGGCTTATGCGGGGGTAACCTCTCTTGCGGCCCTGGTTTGCAAGCCCCTAGTAGTGCAGACAGGGAGCTCAGGAGCACAGGGGGGCACGAGGGCTGGACAAGTCTCTGCTAGCTGGTATAAGTCCACTGAAGCTCGTGCAGGCTGGAGGATAATGGTGCCATCCGGGTCGGCAACTGGCTGGCAGCAAAGTACATAGGGATCAGGCAAACGGGTAGTCGGGTACAGGCTGGGTCGGTAACGTGCAGGCGGCTGAGGTACAAAGGGCACAAGCAGAAGAGTGAGCGTAAACAATCCAAGGTCAGGCAGATAGCAGCAAAGTCCAAAAGGGAAGCCGGGGTCATAGGAACAGGAAGTCTTCTCAGAAACAAACACCGGGGGGTCGCAGGCCACAGGAACGCTGTAGAACGGACAGCATCTGTTGCAGGGTGTTGTCCGTTTAAATAGGCTGTTTTGGCATAATTTGCACACGCACACAGACCATCGGGAATGGCTATTTCCCTAACACAGGAGAACATACCAATGTATTTGTGCAGAATGTGGGGAGGAGGGTGGTGGGTGTTATCGTTTGACTATGTGCCTTTTTTAACATGTTGTAATGCTTTGTAAGAATAATTACTGTTAAGTATGTTTCTATAATCTTGCAGCTAAAAAAATGTGACGTGGAATGGTGAGTGTGGAGTAGCTGTACTATGAAATGTGTTACCTGTTCCACACTGTGAAAGTAAAACTGTGTCCACTCTAAGGTTTAGACAAATGTTAGATTGTAAGCTCCTATGAGCAGGGCCCTTAGAACCCAATTGCTAACTGTTTTGCTAAATAGAGAACTATATAAACTGTAGAATATTTTAATGCCAGTAAATATGTACATAATTGTGTTTCTGCTGACAAAATAAAAGTACATTATTGAGCTTGTTTGTGGTTTTTCTCTTTTCTTTCTTTTTACTTTTTAATTGGTTTTGGGGAACTGTGGTTTTGGGGAAGTGGAATATCTTCCTTAGGGCCAGTTCACACTACTGCGGTGTCCGAGATCGCATGTGATTCGCACCGCAGTGCAAATCACATGCGATCTCTGTGCACTGTGAATTCAGCCATACAGCCAAACTCGCACAGGACCCTTTTTTTTCCGCAGCAGAATCGGAACGCATTGAGTGTTCACACCCATGCGATCAAATTCCTGTCCGAATTGCAGTTCGCAGTGCGATATGAAAACTGATTTGGGGGTGTCATTAGCTTTCTATTGACACGTCCAGCAGTTTGCATATGGCAGTGTGAACTGCCTGCGAGTCGGGTGCGATGTGGAAACCCGCAGTAGATTGGCTATATGCGAACTGGGAGTATCAATAGAAAACTAATGACACCCCAAATCAGTTCGCACTGCGAACTGCAAATATGGACAGGAATCGGATGACATGGGTGTGAACACCCATGAGATCCGATTCTGCTGCGGAACAAAAAAAGGGTCCTGTGCAAGTTTGGTCTGAATGCGATGCAATTTCAGCCATACTATCTGTACGGCTGAAATCACATTGCACAGAGATTGCATGTGATTTTCACTGCGGTGCGATTTGCATCCGATCTCAGACAACTCTGCAGTGTGAACCGGCCCTCAGTCATACCCTCATTTATATTTGCCTAATCTTTACTGATTTACATCAGCAGAAAAAATGCAGGAAGTGTAATGTAGCTGTAAACAGTAACTGACGTGTGCACATGGGCTGGAAGCAAAAGTGTGGTGATGCCAAATAAACAAGTCAATGAACCCGACCCACACCAAATATAGCTACCACATCCTCCCCCACAATGATAAAAAATGTGATTTCAACTTGCATGCAGCTATAATATATTGCTGGCTCCCGGCAATACAGATTAAAAAAAATATTGGATGCCCCACCCCCACCCAATCCATACCAAACCCTTCGGGTCAGGTATGAATCTTAAGGAGAAGCCCACGCCCAAATTTTTTACAAACTGGCGTGGGATCCCTCCAAAATCTATACCAGACCCTTATCTGAGCATGCAGCTTGGAGGTCAGGATGGGGGGGGGGGGACAAGCGAGCGCCCTACCCCCTCCTGGACCATACCAGGCCACACGCCCTTAACATGAGGGGTGGGGGTGCTTTGGGGCAGGGGGGCTCTGCGCCCCCTAACCCAAAGCACATTATCCCCATGTTGATGGGGACTAGGGCCTCTTCTCGACAACCTTGGCTGATGCATATCGAATGAAAACAAAATGATGGACTTTAACGGCACATAAGATTATGTAAAATTTAACATTTATTAGGTATCTTTAAAATCTGAATATCACCATGGTCATTAAAATAGAATCATGCAAGTTGGACAAGAAGTGGATCCCCCTATTTTAACATTTACAGGACACAAAATTTAGACTAATGAATAGATACAGTCAGTAGCCATGTATAGACGTCAGTCCTTGCAGTGTTGGGGTACCACTTGTCCTTCTAGTAATTAGCTTGACATGTTTCGTGACCCTCAATTGCTTCTTCAGGAGCTTTGTAATACCTATTATAGTATAGAAACACATGGATAACATTTTTTCACAGACAATATAATATAATATAAAAATATAAGCATCATGAATGCAAAATTGCTATGCTCTGCGTATTTCCCAGAAGGCAAGAAACTCACTTGCTGTATAGTAGACGGCCCCCGGCGCTAGACCCAAGCCACGGGGATGACATCCTTACTAGAAAAGAGGCCAACTCTGGCTGGTGGTTGTTGGCGTCTGCAGGTGGGGGTCTGATCGAAATGTGGAAGCCCCCTTTACCCGGTTCCACACTGCGTGCAGTATATCACCTGCGGCAGTGTGGATGTGTCCCCGCGAATCGGCGTAAATAAACGGCGATTTGCAGGGTGTCCGCCGGCGAGCCACGATGAGCAGCCAGAGCCAAAGAACGGGAAACCGCCGATGTTCCCCATTCTGACAGTGGAGACATTAGATCTCTTATGCCCATAACAGTCCAGCCCCCCACAGTTAAAACACACCCAGGGAACACAGTTAACCCCTTCATTACCCCCTGCAGGTTAACCCCTTCACTGCCAATGACATTTATACAGTAATCAGTGGATATTTACATTTCTGATCGCTGTATAAATGTCATTGGTCCTAAAAGTGTCAAACTGTTCGCTGCAATATCGCAGTACCGCTAAAAATCGCAGATCGCCGCCATTACTAGTAAAAAATAAAAACCCCAGAAATTAATTCTCATCATCTGTAAACGCGGCAACTTTTGCGCAAACCAATCAATAAACGCTGATTGCGATTGTTTTTTACCAAAAATAGGAGGAAGAATATAAATCGGCCAAAACCGATGAAAAAACATTTTTTTAATATTTTTTTTGGATTTGTATTTTAGCAAAAAATAAGACATTTTGTTTTTTTTTTTTTTGCAAAATTGTCGATCTCTTTTTGTTTATAGCGGTGATCAGAAATGACGCAGAGGGGATCAAATACCAACAAAGGAAAGCTCTATTTGTGGGGAAAAAAGGACGCAAACTTTGTTTGAGTACCACATCGCACGACCGCGCAATTGTCAGTTAAAGCGACATGGTGCCGAATCGCAAAAAGTGCTCTGGTCCTACAGTGGGAAATCCTTCCGGGGCTGAAGTGGTTAACAAGGGGGCCCCTGGATCATGACCCCCCCCCCATGTGAGTGGGTATTGGGTACATGGTACCCCTAAACATTCACCAAAAAAGTGTCAAAATGTTTTATAAAATAGAGACATTGTTTGTCCAATCTTTTATGTCAAAAATGTAAAAAAAAGTGTTCTGCAATGTACATCTATGGTCAATCACAGCGGCCCCGACAGACAAGAAAAATATACACAAATCTAAGCGTTCCGCCTCAAAGGGAGGGCTCCCGCAGACTGCTGTCTCTTCGCTTTGACAGGTGTTATATTGTCAAGGGCGGGTTATTCCAGGTTACTCTGCCCCTTCTAATGTCACATGCCTCGCCCCACCCTTGCCTAGAAAAGAACTGTCAAAGCGCACAGAGTGCATACAGCAGGAGCCCTCTCATCAAGGCAGAGCGTTTATATTATGTACTGATTTTGGGTCTGTCGGGAGCCATGATATGTGGAGGGAGCAGAAGGTTCGAGTTACTAAATGTCAGCCTCGAAACCTCAATGACTTGGAGAGGATCTGTAAAGAGAAGTGGAACAAAATTTCTCCTGAGATGTGTGCAAACCTGGAGGCCAGCTACAAGAAACGTTTGACCTCTGTGATTGCCAACAAGGGTTTTGCCACCAAGTACTAAGTCATGTTTTGCGAAGGTGACAGATACAGTGCCTTGCGAAAGTATTCGGCCCCCTTGAACTTTGCGATCTTTTGCTACATTTCAGGCTTCAAACATAAAGATAAAAAAATAATTTTTTGTGAAGAATCAACAACAAGTGGGACACAATCATGAAGTGGAACGAAATTTATTGGATATTTCAAACTTTTTTAACAAATAAAAAAACTGAAAAATTGGGCGTCGTGACATAGACAGTGGAAGCGTTTTGTACTGAATCATGAACCACCGTTTTGGGAACAACCGTTAGTGTCTCCAGTTTGCAAAGAACATCGACCGGAGGTCCAAACGTGTGTAGAGTCCTCTTTAAAACAAGGTGAAGAGAAATGTCTAGGAGAGGTTCAGTAACTCCAAAGCTCCGACTGTAAATCATTGAGCTTGGAAGACGAGGGAGGTGTATAGTACCGAGGGCTGTCTGGGTTTTAGTCATGTATTATATTTGCGAGACGGAACTACTCTCCCGAGGACGACATACGTGAGACACGCGAAACTGTCAAGAAAAGATCCGTTCCCACCCCGCTCCGTACACTGTAATCTTCCCCGT
>BLSH010370312.1:1022252-1032584 GCA_018402905.1 Glandirana rugosa | reverse complement strand
GGCAACAATGCAAAACGTTATGTTTGGCATAAAAGCAACACAGCTCATCACCCTGAACACACCATCCCCACTGTCAAACATGGTGGTGGCAGCATCATGGTTTGGCCCTGCTTTTCTTCAGCAGGGACAGGGAAGATGGTTAAAATTGATGGGAAGATGGATGGAGCCAAATACAGGACCATTCTGCAAGGAAACCTGATGGAGTCTGCAAAAGACCTGAGACTGGGACGGAGATTTGTCTTCCAACAAGACAATGATCCAAAACATAAAGCAAAATCTACAATGGAATGGTTCACAAATAAACATATCCAGGTGTTAGAATGGCCAAGTCAAAGTCCAGACCTGAATCCAATCGAGAATCTGTGGAAAGAACTGAAAACTGCTGTTCACAAACGCTCTCCATCCAACCTCACTGAGCTCCAGCTGTTTTGCAAGGAGGAATGGGCAAAAATTTCAGTCTCTCGATGTGCAAAACTGATAGAGACATACCCCAAGTGACTTACAGCTGTAATCGCAGCAAAAGGTGGCGCTACAAAGTATTAACTTAAGGGGGCTGAATAATTTTGCACGCCCAATTTTTCAGTTTTTTATTTGTTAAAAAAAGTTTGAAATATCCAATAAATTTCGTTCCACTTCATGATTGTGTCCCACTTGTTGTTGATTCTTCACAAAAAATTACAGTTTTATATCTTTATGTTTGAAGCCTGAAATGTGGCAAAAGGTTGCAAAGTTCAAGGGGGCCGAATACTTTTGCAAGGCACTGTACTTATTTCACTCATTAAAATGCAAATCAATTTATAACTTTTTTGAAATGCTTTTTTCTGGATATTTTAGTTGTTATTTTGTCTCACTGTTAAAATCAACCTACCATTAAAATTATAGACTGATCGTTTCTTTGTCAGTGGGCAAACATCCAAAATCACCCGGGCATCAAATACTTTTTTCCCTCACTGTATTTGCTTGTATACTGTTACCAACATTCACCATCTGTTGCGAACAAGCATAACCTATGGTTGAGACATATAAATTAGGTAGACGCATTTAACGGAGATCGATGCTTCGTTTGGACCTTCTGTCACTCATATATGTGAAAATTATCAGAAGAATAACTTCTAAAGATAAAAATATGTGATTTACAAAGCAAAAAACAGAGAAAGGAAAAATAATATACATTATTAATTATGTGAGATTATGTAAAAATATACCTTTTCATCCATACACTGTACACTTCAGCTAAGCTGCATAATATATGATGCTGTGGTAAGAAAGTTCTGTGATTTTTTTCCCTCTCTCTCCCCTCTACCACCCTTTTTGCTGTTTCGTATTTTTTATATTGCTGTATCTTTGTGATCACTGGAGGGGTATTTAAGGTCCTACTGTTTGTTTGTTTTTGCTACATATTTGATATAAGGATGATACCCTCCACTGACCTTTTTTTCTAGCTGAAAACCTCCCCCCACACACATCCAACAAGTTCTTGTTAAAGCGGAGCTCCAGCCCCCGCCTCCCCCCCCCCCCCAACGAAAACATTTAAAGTAGCTGCTCTCTTTTAACAAATATTGTATCTAATGATTTTTAATATCAGGATACTTACCTGTCCAAGGATCTCGCAATGTCGGCACCCCAGACAATTTTTAATTCGGCTCTCAGGTGCTGCCGCCACCGCCATTCCTTCTAAGGGGAACCAGCAGTGAAGCCTTGCAGTCGAACTTCTGGGGGATCTCTCCCATGGCGAGGTCTCCCAAAAGTGGGGACGGGTACCTGTCCAAAAATAGGTACCCACATCACCCCCCCCTACCCCCCCGAAAGGTGCCAAATGTGACAGCGGAGTGGAGGGGGGGGGGGGAGTGAGTCAAACAAGCGGGGCTTCCCTTTTAAGTGGAGCTCTGCTTTAATGAATTGGCGGGTAAAATATCTCCCCTATATAGACTCAATTTTATTGGCAGTATGTTTTATCGCATGAGTTGTTCATTGAAAACCTGGTTACAGCAGAACTCATTTGAAGTGGTTGTAAACCCTTACATATACCGAGTGAAGGGACTATCCACAGATGATACACAGAGATGAAACAAATCCTCCTACATAATTAGTACCTGTCTATCTGCAGTCTTCTCTACATCCGTTGAAAGTGCTGAATTTAAAAAGCTTGTAGGAGCTGTCAGAGAACAGGGGGTAAATGGCTGTAATTACACTCTGCAGAGCTCAGTGAGGAGAGTTCTGAGAGTTGATTGGAGGGACGTGACACCCCCCTTCACGTAGGAACAGAGTGGAGGCGGTCAATCATAGGCTGTGTGCTGCAGCTCCCTCTCCTGTCACCTTTTGTCCCTTGGTTTTAGGAAAACTTGTCAGAAGTGACTCGTGCTATCTGAGGAAGAAGGCAGCAGACAGAAATGACAATTAGTGCTCTGGATTGAGACAAGTACACACTATAGCCACTGATCTTTGCTGTGGCTCTTGCAGATTGCTGGATTTGGCCCGCGGGGCACTAGATTGGAGACTCCTAGACTATAAATATAGCACTGAATGTGTTAAAAGGCTCGGTTCACATTGCCATGACCTGAAAATCATGTGACTTCCTGGCGATTTGCTAGCAACATGAGTATGGCTTGAAGTAACAGGGAATGCCTGGGCAATCTTCCTGTAATGTGGGATCCCAATCACATGAATTTAGATGAGGATCTGACTTGGAGGCGACTTCCATTAAAGTCTATAGGCACAAGTTGGATAGAAGTCGCCTTGAAGTAGTACAGGAACTTTTTCTAAACTCTTCAGTAGTGCTAACCAAGACCGCTCTCATGGACTAGCATGAGATTTCACATGTCATGTGACTTGTGGTCTCACAAGTCAGATTCCAAGTCACAGCAGTGTGAACCAAGCCTTACAGATGTTCAATATAAGCAAAAAATACATATCACCCTTTAGGATCGGTTTACACTGCTGCAATACGGGAACCCTGAGAATCCACAGCATCACATGTCTCCCAGCGGCAGTTCACACCGCTATATTCAAACTGCGGAGAGTGTCAATACAAAGCTAATGACACCCCCAAATCAGTTTGCATATCGCAGTGCGGGCTGCAAACTCGCACAGGAATCGGATCGCATGGGTGTGGACACCCATGCGATCTGATTCTGTTGCTGCGGAAAAAAGGGTCCTGTGCGAGTTTGTTCCAAATGCGATGCAATTTCAGACATACTATCTGTATGGCTGAGATCACATCGCATAGAAATCGGAGCAGTGTGAACCGCCCCTAATTCTGCAAATACTGTTATTTTCCTGAGCTCCCTGCTTGTTCTGCACTGTTAGCAGTTACATTGTTTTCAGCTACTGTATCTCTATGGACTACATTAGGCCCCATTCACACCTGTGCGACGCACCACAATGCATTTTCACACTTTTTTTTTGCACATTTTTGGAGCCGCACCATTCATTTACCATTTGCTGACCGTGTAATGTATATACACGGCCGCAAGGTGGATGCATTATTCTGGGAGGGCGAACTATAACGTCCTCCCCGCCACCTGGGGCGTGCACCCGGGAGCATCCGTGACCAATGGGACCATGAGACCCGGCGCAACACGGATCACGATAAATGGCCGCTCACAGCAGTCTTTTACCACGTGATTACACCGTCATCACATGTAAACAAGCTGGTGGATATCCGATCAGTGCAGTGTGACAGGAGAGGGGAGAGAGAGGAGATGCTGTGGGCAGGATCTGAAGTGCCCACAGCACCGCTATGTGCCAGTCTGGACCCCCCATCCATGCTCACCCATCCAGCTTCACCCATGCAGCCTTGTACATGCTCACTCATCTGTCACACATGCATCTGTGCTCATACCATGCATCCGTGCTCACCCATCTGTGTCCATACTATGCATCCGTGCTCACCCATCTGTGCTCATACTATGCATCCGTGCTCACCCATCTGTGCTCATCTATCCGTGCTCACCCATCCAGCCATGCTCACCCATGCATCCGTGCTCACCCATCCAGCCATGCTCACCCATGCATCCGTGCTCACCCATCCAGTTGTGCTCATCCACCCAGTCGTGCTCACCCATGCAGTCTTATCTGTGCTCACCGATCCAGCCTCATCCATGTTCACCCATGCATCCATGCTCACCTATTGCATCTATGCTCCACCATCCATCTGTGCTCACCCATGCATCTGTGCTCACCCATGCATCCATGCTCACCCATGCATCCATGCTCACCCATGCATCCATGCTCACCCATCCATCCGTGCTCAGCCATGCTCACCCATCCATCCATGCTTAGCCATGCATCCATGCTCAGCCATCCATCTGTGCTCACCCATGCATCCGTGCTCACCCATCCATCCATGCTCAGCCACGCATCCGTGCTCACTCATGCATGTGTGCTCACCAATGCATTTGTGCTCCGCCATCCATGTGTGCTCACCCATGCATTCATACTCAGCCATCCATCCGTGCTCAGTCATCCCCATCCATGGCTTATTCACTCCCATTCGTGCTCATTTATGCCTCATTCTGCTCATCCATACCACATTAGTTCTCATCCATGCCACTACAGTACCTATTTGTGCCACTACAGCACCCATCAGTGCCGCTACAGTGCCTCACAATAGTGTAATAGGTAGTCAAATTAGATTTGAAATGTTTGCCTCTAGAACGCCTAATGGTGCTCCCAGCATGTTGGGCCTCTGTATGTGGCCATGCTGTGTAAAAGTCTCACACGTGTGGTATCGCCATACTCGGGAGGAGTAGCAGAATATATTTTAGGGTGTAATTTTTGCTATGTACATGCTGTGTGTTAGAAATATTGTATAAATGGACAACTTTGTGTAAAAAAAAAAATGCGTTATTATTTTCTTTCCACATTTTCCAAAAACTTGTGGATAAAATGAACCGTTCAAAAGACTCATTATGCCTCCTAGAATATACGTTGGGGTGTTTACTTTCCAAAATGGGGTAATTTTTTGGGCGTTTCTATTGCCCTGGTGCTCCAGGACCTTAAAAAGTGCAAGAGGTAGTCAGGAAATTATATGTGTAATTTATGTCCTTAGAACACCTGATGCTGCTCCCTGCATTTTGGGCCTCTGTATGTGGCCAGGCTGTGTAAAAGTCTCACACATGAGGTATCTCCATACTCAGGAGGAGTAGTAGAATGTGTTTTGGGGTGTAATTTGTGGTATGCATATGCTGGGTGTGAGAAATAATCTGTTAATATGACAATTTTGTGAAAAATAAAAAAAAACAGAAAAAAAAATCTTCATTTTGCAAAGAATTGTGGGAAAAAAATACAACTTCAAAAAACTAACCATGCCTCTTACTAAATACCTTAGAATGTCTACTTTCCAAAAAGGGGTCATTTGGGGGTATTTGTACTTTCCTGGCTTGTTAGGGTCTCAAGAAATGAGATAGGCCGTCAGTACATCAGGTGTGAGCGATTTTCAGTGATTGGCAGCATAGATTGTAGATTGTATAACTTTCACAAAGACCAAATAATATACACTAATTTTGGGTTATTTTTACCAAAGATATATAGCAGTATAGAAAGAAAAATTCATTTTTTAATAAAATTTTCGGTCTTTTTCCATTTATAGCGCAAAAAAAGGGATTTTATTAAAACTTACCTTAAAATCCTTTTCTCTGAGTTCACTGACAGACGCAGCCCTTCATTGACAAGTGGGGTTATATGCACATCCTACCAGGAGTTGACTAGGCAAATAGAAAGAAAGCAAGCTGACCCCTCCCAGGGGGCCGTCCTCTCTCTCCCATATAACCCCCTGCTCTGCTTAGCATATCAGTTCATAACAAGCTGTACAAACGCAACACAGAGGGTGGGTGCTGCGTCTGTCAGTGAACTCAGAGAAAAAGGGATTTTATTAAAACTTACCATAAAATCCTTTTCTCCGAGTTCACTGACAGACGCAGCTCTCCATTACGTGTGGGGTTTATGCTGGTCTCACTAGGAGTTAACTAGGCAGGGAAAATAAACAGCCGTCCTCTCTTCCCACATAAACCCCCTCATAGCATTAGCTCTTCAGTTCGTACACAAGTGGTAAAAGAACAGAGCACAGAGGGGTGGGTGCTGCTTCTGTCAGTGAACTCGGAGAAAACAGTACCCAACTGAACCTCTAAGGAGGCGCCAGGCGCGCCTACACTGCCGCCTGCAAAATTTTGCGGCCAAAAGCAGCATCCGAAGATGCAAGCACAGCAACCTATAAAACTTAGTGAAAGTGTGAACCGAGGCCCAAGTGGTCGCCTTGCACACCTGCGACCCCGAGACCTGTTGCCTGCGAAACTAGGAAGTGCTAACAGCCCGGGTAGAATGAGCCATGACCGGAAAAGGGGGAACCTTGCCCCGAACAGAATAGTCATGGGTCACGGACTGTCTGATCCAACGAGAAATCGTAGCCAAGAGGTCGCCAACCCTGTGTGCGGACCCTCTGACAGCCAAACAAGGCATCAGCTTTTTGAAAAGAAGCTGTGGCAGCCAAGTACACTCGTAAGGCCCTCACTACGTCCAAAGTATGCAACTCAATCTCTTTGAGTGTGACGGACGAGGGCACAATGAAGGAAAGACAATGTCTTCGTTAATGTGAAAGGAAGAAATCACCTTCGGAAGGAATGAAGGGGAGGGTCGCAAGACCGCCTTGTCCCTATGTAGGACCAGGTAGGGAGACTTGCACGATAGTGCTGCAAATGCAGACACCGTCTGGCTGGCAACTAAAAAGGCTGTTCTGTGACAGCAATTGTACGGAAATCTCCCTGATATTCCCATATGGCGGTTTCTGAAGTACAGAAAGCACCAAATCCAGATCCCACGGAGCCATCGGAGCCTTCACCCGAGGCGCCACATGTCGCACACCTTGTACAAAGGTACGAATCAACGAGTGTGAAGCCAAAGGTCTCTGAAAAAGAATCGCCAGAGCCGATATCTGGCCCTTGAGTGTGCTCAAAGCCAGGTTTTTTGTTCAGGCATTGCTGCAAAAAAGTCAGGACCCTGGACACGACATTAGAGCGAGGGTTATGACCCTTCGCCTGGCACCAAGCTATATAAGCCTTCCAGGTGCGGTGATAAATCTTGCGGGAAGTACACTTGCAAGCCTACCACAATGTAGGGATCACTGAGTCAGCGACTCCCCTGTCTCTTAGCACCTGGGACTCAATAGCCAAGCTGTCAAAACCAGCGAGGGTAAAGCAGGGGTGCAAGATGGGCCCCTGAGACAGAAGGCTGTCTCGCAGCAGGAGCTGCCAAGGGGCGTCTGCCACCATGTGCACCACGTCGGCGTACCAAGTGCGCCGAGGCCAATCTGGAGCCACCAGGATTATTGGTATCCCCTCCGCCACTATCCTGCGTATCAGTCGCGGAGACAGTTTTATCGGAGGGAGAGCATACAGAAGGCGGTAATGGCCTCAGGGGGCCACCAGAGCGTCCGTGGCCACTGCCAACGGATCCTTCGTTCTGGACACAAAGGTCTCCACCTTGTGATTGAATCGAGACGCCATGAGATCCACGTCTGGCGTCCCCCATCTGATTGAACACCTCTGGGTGGAGAGACCACTCTCCCTGGTCCAGCGTCTGGCGACTGAGAAAGTCCGCCTGCCAGTTCTCCACACCGGGAAAGTAAATGGCAGAGATTGCCGGAACGTGACGTTCCGCCCAACGTAGTATCAGAGCTGCGTCCGCCGCAGCTGCTGGACTCCTTGTGCCGCCCTGATGGTTCACATATGCCACTGCTGTGGCATTGTCTGATTGATTTCGAATCGGACGACCCTGCAATCTCACCCAGTGAAAAAAGGCACAATCTGAGTGCTCTCAGCTCCAGGACCATGATGGGGAGGCGAGCCTCCTGCGCCGACCAACGGCCCTGGGCAGACAGCTGCCCCAGGATCCCTCCCCAGCCTGAAAGACTGGCATCCGTGGTGATGATCATCCACTGAAGGGGCAGGAATGACTTCCCCTGAGTCAGGGTCGAGTCCTGAAGCCACCAAGCCAGAGACGCCCTGGTCTGGGAGCTCCAAGGACTGAGGGGACCTGTCCCACCGAGCCAGAATTGCTCGCTATAGGAGACGAGCGTGACTCTGGGCGAAATGCCTAGAATGACGAGACCATGAGCCCTAGCACCCGCATACAGAACCTGCCGACTGCAGAGACAGCAACTTTGCTGGAGAGAGGAACACCTTCGCCTGTTCTGTGTCCAGAATTAGACCCAGGCTCCAGGCGACGGGATGGAGAGACCGACGACTTCTGCAGGTTGAGTAACCAACCGAAGTCCTGCAGCGATGTCATAGTGAGTCTCACATTCTCCTCCAGAACCGAAGCGGACTCCGCTCGCAGGAGCAGGTCGTCCAGGTGGGCTACCACCGCAATGCCTCTCTGTCGGAGCAACGCGAACACTGGGGCTAGCAGTTTTGTGAAAACTCGAGGAGCTGAGGCCAGGCCGAAGGGGAATTCCACTAATTGAAAATGGAGGTCTCCCCTGCAAAGCGCAGGAATCGCTGATGCCGTGGACGAATGGGTACATGGAGGTACGCATCCCTGATGTCCAGGGATGCCCAAAATTCCCCCTGATGAAGGGCGGCCACGACCGAGCGGATAGATTCCAACCGGAATTTCCGCGCCCTGACATACCAGTTCAGGGCCTTCAGGTCCAGTACTGGCCGAACCCCCCCCCTTTTCGGGAACCACGAGTAGATTTGAGTAGAAACCTCGAAAACATCTCTCCTGGAGGCACTGGCACGATCACCCCCTGGACCGAAAGTGCTTGGACAGCCCCAAAAAGAGCCTCCCCGCGGTCCTGTGGGAGCCCTAAGTTTGATGGGAAGAACCTGTCTGAGGGTAGAGTGTTGAACTCTATCCTGTACCCAGTGGACACCACTTCCCGGACCCAACATTCGGGAATGTGGGCCAGCCACCGGCCTGCGAATCCCAGAAGACGCTCCCCCACCCGAATTCCTGGTGGGGGCAACCCATCAGGCTGAGGAGGACTTGTCCTCCGCTTTTTTGGTTTCGCGCTGCCACTGCCGGTACCCGGCCCCTGCAGTGACCTTACCGTGTCTACGGCGAAATAAACGACTCCAGGCTCTTACCTCCTGTGAAATCCTTAATGATCTCACCCAGCCGTGGACCGAACAGACGTCCACCCTGAAAGGAAGGTCTGTGGAAGCATGGTCACCGGACCAAAAACGCAACCAGAGTACCCGTCTGAAGATACAGCAACGCTGCTACCCTGGATCACATAGGCAGTAAATCAACGGCCGCATCACCAAGGTACTTGCGACCTCGAAGCAAATACAGCCCTCTGCGGCATATCCAGCAGGAGGCCGCAGTCCAGAATATTCTGGAGCTCCGCCATACGCTCAGACAGATATCGCGCAGCCATGGCGGACATCAGGGCTGGCCGCATAGTAGAGCCTGCCACCAGGAAGAGCGACTAACAGCGTCTCTGTCTTTTGTCAGCGGGGCCCTTGAGGGCAGGAACCCCTTCCAGAGGAATGGTCGTCGCCTTATTAAGGCGAGCTATTGGCGGGACACCAAGACGACTCCCATTTTTTTTTTTTTTAAAAAAGCTTTCCTCAAAGGATAGCGAGCAGCGAACCATTTGGACCTATGTCCCTTAGAGTGTGGGAGGAAACCGGAGCACCGGGAGGAAATCCACGCATGCACAGGGAGGACATGCAAACCTCAGGCAGGCCATGGTTACGATCTGAGCCAGCAAGCATTATGCTGCAGATGCAAGTGCTACCCACTACACCACTGTGCTGCGCTAAAAAGAATGCTGCGGACGCTGCCATTCACAATAAACAAGGTGATCAGGAAATCGATCATGTGGGTAAGCCTTGGGTGCCCTAGGGGGCCTGGAGGACCACACACACATGCGCAGAAATCAGCGATTCGCCATCCTGGCTCAGTCGCATCGTAGTGTGATACCAATCATAGTGGCGCAGCTGCCGTCCCCTGATCCTCTTCTCTGTCCGAGGGACCTTCCGGATCAAAATCCTCCCTTGAAAAGCAAGGAGGAGGGGGATGCTTCTCGGGGGGCCTGCTGGTGACATCCGTCCTGAGGAGAATTCACTAAAGACCACCAAAGCTGGTCCTGAAAAGCCCCTTGCGCAGATTGCTCCTAGCATGTTCAGCTCCCTTAGTAACACATAGATGCATACTAAAAATTAAAGGCACCCCCACACAGCCGCACACCACCGCCCCACAGTGCACCAGGGAACCCAAGAGGACTGCACCCGCCGCCACCAGCACCCACAGGAGAGCCCAGCTATACTTGCTGTTTGCTGCTATAACCCTGAGGATCGTCAGAGAGCCGCGCCGTCAGGAGCACACACC
>BLSH010370312.1:1003116-1021408 GCA_018402905.1 Glandirana rugosa | reverse complement strand
CCGAACAGGAGCTCCACGCGCCCCTACCGGCGGCTACCCAGCAAAAAAAAATGTTTTGTTTTTGGGTCGTCGCTCCCCCCTTTCCGCCCCTAAAAAGGGGGGAAGGAAGGAACTCTCCCTCACCACTCCGGACGACGCAGATCTTCCGTCCCTGCTTGGGCGGTATGCTGCAGGCCAGAAAGTCGCCCTTCCCAAATTGCATCCGGGGCTGGGCGTAAGGGGGATCACCCCAGGCCGCCCGCACGGAACGGGCACGATGCGGCAGGTCCCTATACAGCGGGACTGGCTCGCATCGGTCGGCCAGGCCGGGGAAAGTTCAGAGCCCATGGACTCTCTATGCCCCGACCGGCTTCTTGATAGCAGATCAATGCTTGATAGAAGACAAATAAAAGTAAAAGAAAAATAAAAAACGGTCACAAACAGGACCACAATTCCCCTGAAGGGAAGCCAGGTCAACACCTTGCAAACTAGGGATTGAAACTGAAGAGCTAATGCTATGAGGGGGTTTATGTGGGAAGAGAGGACGGCCCCACGGGAGGGGCCAGCTGTTTCTTTTCCCTGCCTAGTTAACTCCTAGTGAGACCAGCATAAACCCACACATAATGGAGAGCTGCGTCTGTCAGTGAACGATAGGAGAAAAGGATTTTACAGTAAGTTTTAATAAAATCCCTTTTTCTCCTACGTTCACTGACAGACGCAGCCCTTCATTGACAAGTGGGGATGTCCCAAAGCTGTGTCAGTCAAGAGGGGTGGGTAAACGACAACAACTGTACCCAACAGAATCCTCTCAGGAGGCGCCAGCCGCCCCTACACTGTCGCCTGTAAAACTTTACAGCCAAAAGCAGCATCCACAGATGCTGACACATCAACTTTGTAAAACTTAGCAAAAGTGTGCAACGAGGCCCAAGTAGCCGCCTTGCACACCTGCGACACCGAAGCCTGGTGTCTGAAAGCCCAGGAAGTACTAACTGCCCTGGTGGAATGAGCCATGACTGGAAAAGGGGGTACTTTGCCCCGAACAGTATACGCATGGGTCACGGTCTGTCTGATCCAATGGGAAACAGTAGCCGACGAGGCCGCCAAACCTTTGCGCGGACCATCCGTCAGTACAAACAACGCATCAGACTTCCGAAAGGAGGCTGTAGACGCCAAGTACACCCGCAAAGCCCTCACGACATCCAAGGAATGTAACTCAAATTCCTTGGGATGCGACGGGTGCGGACATAATGAAGGGAGAACAATATCTTCATTAATGTGAAAAGAAGAGACCACCTTCGGTAGAAACGAAGGAGAAGGGCGCAAGACCGCCTTGTCCTTATGAAGGACTAGTAAGGAGACTTGCAGGACAACGCTGCCAACTCAGACACCCGCCTAGCGGATGTAATGGCCACCAAGAAAGCCACAGTCCACGACAGCAATTGTAAGGGAATATCCCTGATCTTCTCATATGGCGGTTTCTGCAGCACAGAAAGCACCCAATTCAAATCCCACGTTGCCAAAGGCGACCGTACCCGAGGAGCCACATGGCGTACACCTTGTACAAATGAGGCCTGCTCACCCTGCAGATTAAGTGTAGAGGAGCTGTGAATGTGTGGGCGGGAAGAGGAAGGAGCTGCACGGACAAAGAGGGGAGGAGAGAAGCTGGCCACCCATTACCAGACTGACTATAGCGCCCTGTGACTGTTTTTTTGGCTGGAACATCACTGGGGATTGGAGCATAGGAGCCAGGATCTATTGATTATAGGCGAGCTACCCCTGCAGGGGTGCTTGGATGTTGTGAGTGGGGACCTGAAGGGGGAGCACGTGTGACCGTCACTGATCTGAGATTCATACAGAAAAACATCAACTTTCTTTTCACTGAAGCTGCTATAATTTTTTCATTTATACATTGACTCATAACGTATTATCGCTTCTTTTGAGAAATTTTATGTTTATAAGTTTCTTATACTATGGACTAAAACTTTTAATTTCTTGTGCATACACATAATTCATCTCACAGGACAGCGCCATTCCTTTTCCTTTATCAGTCATAATATTCCCTCAGGTGGGGAATTGTAGGAAGGCTGCAGTCCTTGATATATAGTAATTTTTTTCTTATCCTCAGCGCGGAAATATAAACAAACATGTACGAATCAAAGAATGGGACTCCAAAGGCCGTTGAAATAGAATCGCCAGAGCCGAAATCCGACCCTTGAGAGTACTCAATGCCAATTTTTTATCCAGGCCCTGCTGCAAAAAAGCCAGGACCCTGGATACAATGTAAGAGCGAGTGTTCCAACCCCCCCCCCGCCTCACACCAGGCAATATAGGCCTTCCAGGTGCGATGATAACTCTTGCGCGAAGTACACTTGCGCGCTTCAAGCATGGTAGGGATCACAGAGTCAGCGACACCCCTATCCCTCAACACCTGGGACTCAATAGCCAAGCCGTCAAAGCCAGCGAGGGTAAAGCAGGGTGCAAGATGGGTCCCCGAGACAACAGATCTTCACGCAGCGGAAGACGCCAGGGAACATCTGCCACCATTCGCACCACGTCGGCGTACCAAGGACGCCGAGGCCAATCCGGAGCCACCAGGATTGTCGGAATCCCCTCCGCTTCCACCCTGTGCAGTAGCCGCGGTAGAAGCTTGATGGTAGGAAAAGCGTACAGAAGCCGATACCAACTCCAAGGCGATACCAGCGCATCCGTGGCGGCCGCCAGCGGGTCTCTTGTCCTGCACACAAAGGTTTCCACCTTGTGATTGAACCAAGATGCCATGATGTCCACATCTGGCGTGCCCCACTTGTGGCAGATCTGGCGGAACACTTCCGTATAAGGGCCATTCCCCCTGATCCAGTGTCTGGCGACTGAGAAAGTCCGCCTGCCAATTCTCTACGCCCAGAATGTAAATGGCGGAGATTGCCGGCATGTGAAGTTCTGCCCACCGCAGAATGAGAGCCGCTTCCGCAGCCGCTGCCGAGCTCCTCGTTCCACCCTGATGGTTCACATACGCCACCGCCGTGGTGTTGTCCGACCGAACCCAAACCGGGAGGCCGCGCAACCTTGCCGTCCAATGGGAGAGGCAGAGCCTGATCGCCCTCAACTCCCGCACATTGATCGGAAGGTGGGATCCTGCACCGACCAGCAGCCCTGAGCAGACAGCTGCCCCAGGCCCCCCCGCAGCCCGAGAGGCTGGCGTCCGTTGTGACTATCGACCAATTCAGGGGAAGAAATGACTTGCCCAACGTCAGGGCCGGGGCCCAAATCCACCAGGTCAATGATCCTCTGGTCTGAATCCAATCTGATCAGCTGGTCCAGGGACCGCGGAGACTTGTCCCACCGTGAGAGAATCACTCGCTGAAGGAGCCGCGTGTGACTCTGGGCGTAAGGTACCGCCTCGAGGGCTGAAACCATGAGCCCCAACACCCACATACAGAACCGCAAGGAAGACCACCGGTGTGACAGCAGGGTTCGCACCGCTGCTTGCAGTGTCAGTAACTTGGCCGGAGGTAAGAACACCTTCGCCTGCTCCGTGTCCAGAATCAGACCCAGGTATTCCAGGCGACAGGATGGTGTCAATGTCGACTTCTGCAGATTGATCAGCCAGCCGAAGTCCTTCAATGAAGCCATGGTGATAGCCAGGTTCTCCTCCAGAGCCGAAGCAGACTCTGCTCTCAGGAGCAGGTCATCGAGGTATGCTACCACCGCAATGCCTCTCTGCCTCAACAGCGCCAACCCCGGAGCCACTAGCTTGGTGAATACCCGAGGAGCCGAGGCCAGACCGAAGGGAAGTGCCACGAATTGGTAATGCAGATCTCAAACCGCAAAGTGCAGGAAGCGCTGGTGCTGGAGACAAATGGGAACGTGGAGGTACGTGTCCCTGATATCCAGAGACGCCATGAAGTCCCCTTGGTGTAGGGCGGCCACGACCGAATGGACAGATTCCATTCTGAATTTTCGCACCCTCACAAAGTGATTTAGCGCTTTTAGGTCCAGAACCGGCCTGACCCCCCCACTTTTTGGGTACCACAAACAGGTTGGAGTAGAAGCCGCGGAATCTTTCCAGCGGAGGTACCGGCACAATTACCCCTTGTGCGGAGAGCGCCTGAACAGCCCCTAAGAGAGCTTCTCGACGCCCCTGTGGGAGTCTCAAGTTCGATGGGAAGAACCTGTCTGGGGGTAGAGTGCTGAACGCCATCCTGTACCCGGAGGACACCACTTTCTGCACCCACCGGTCGGAAATGCGGGCAGTCCACCTGTCTGCGAACCCCAGAAGACGGCCCCCACCCGTTTCTCGGGTGGGGACAACCCATCATGCGGAGGAGGACTTCTCCTCTGTCTTTTCACTCTTGCGTTGCCAGAGTCGTTTACCAGCCCCGCGGCAGACTTGCCGGGCCTCGACCCCTTGCCCTCTGCACCGGGGGCACGATAAAACCTCTTCTGACCCGAAGAAGTAGGACCCTGCTTGCGGCGGAACTCCCGCCGCCTGGTCTCCGGAAGAAAAGTACTCTTCCCTCCAGTGAAATCCTTAATGATTTCATCCAACTGCACCCCAAAGAGCCGACCCCCATGAAAGGGGAGATCCGTCAGGCCCTTCTTAGACGCGTGGTCACCTGACCATGAGCGTAACCAGAGTACCCGTCTGATAATGACTGCGAAAACAGACATTTTAGACAACATGGGAAGCAGGTCCAGAGCTGCGTCACACAGGTACCGAAGACCCTGAAACAAATGGTCTGCTCTCTGCGACGCCTCAAGCGACCTCCCGCAGTTTAAGTCATTCTGCAGCTCCGCCGCCATGGCTGACCCTGCCAGCAGAAAAAGTGCTTTGGACACCGCCTCCGTCCACCTATCGGCTGGGTCCTTAAAAGAGGGAGACCCCTCCAAGGGAATGGTCATTGCCTTATTCAGACGAGCCCCCGGAGGGTCCACTGCGGGAGATGCCCACTTCTTCACAAAGCTATCCTCAAATGGATAATGTATAGTGAAGCGTTTTGGCAGGGCAAAGGAATTCTGCAGACACTGCCCTTTCTGATAGACCAGATGGTCAAAAAATTTATCATAAGGATAAGCCTTAGGGGACCTGGGTGGCCTAGCAGACCCGCAAACATATGTGGACTCCTGCGACTCCACTGCTTGGTCCAGTCGCAAAGACGCACGGATATCAGCAATCAGTGCGGCCAACAGCGCCGCCGCCTTCTCGCGCACAACCGAGGCCCCCTAGTCTTCCTCGCCGTCCAAGGGATCCAGCTCGCCCTCTGAGAGCTCCCCCGAGGCCACTTCCGGTTCAGACTCTTCCCCCGATGAAAGGGGGGGAGGCGGGCGCTTTTTAGGGGCCCCCTTAACCTGGCTCGGCCCCGCCCGGGGAAGGAATTCCCCAAATACTGCTCTCAGCTGGTCCAGGGACACCAGGGTCCCTAGCGCAGGTTGCGCTGCCGCTGACTCCTCCTCAGAAGGAAACGCAAGGTCATCCGCCATTGTGCCACCAGACCTGACAGGCAGAAAAATATGCCCTGACACCCCCACAATACAGCCCCACCGCCACCCCACAGATCAACCAGGGAGACCCCGGGAGGACTGCACCCACCGCTACCAGCACCCCAGGGAGAGCCCAGCTATACTTGCTGTTTGTTGCCTCACAAGCAATGCGTCCCAGTAGGAGTGCTTAGTGACCGCCAGTCATAGAGCCTGCGCCGCCTGTCCCATCCACGCTGTCCCAGGGTCAAAGAGGAAGCAAACGGCTATCAGCACGTTTTTCTTTCCAGGCACATCCAAAATGGCTGCCGAGCTGTCACAAGAGGCCCAAAGCCTGCAATACAGGCCGCGACTACGGCAAAATGGCCGCCGCTCAGCACTAGAAGGAAAACCCCAGGGGAGGCTCTAGCCCAGCGAAACACCCTCCACCGGCTCAAATCGCTAAAGTCGCCCAGCCCCCTTCTTTGCTCCCCTGGGGAGGTGGGGGGTCACTCACCAGTCCGACGGGCGTAGCCACCCGGTTGCCGACCTTCCTCCCACTGCCGGAGGGGGATGCTGCAGGCCACAGGCCCCTGGACGGGAACAAGGTCCGGTCACTGGGCGCAAGTGGGGGTCACCCACTGGCCACCCACACGGAACGGGCACGATGCAGCGGGCCCCGCCAAGGCTAAAGCTAGCTGGCATCGGTCGGCCACACTGGGGAAATTGCAGGATTCTAGATATCCTCTATGCCCCAGCCGGCTTCTTGATAGCAGTCTTCATCAGATAGCTTGAGAAAAATAAAAAAGTGGTAGCAAAAAAGATGAACCGCAGGTCCCATAAGGGAGCCAGGTCTAACTCCTTGCACTAGGCATAGAAAACTGATATGCTAAGCAGAACAGGGGGGTTATATGGAAGAGAGAGGACGGCCCCCTGGGAGGGGTCAGCTTGCTTTCTTTCTATTTGCCTAGTCAACTCCTGGTAGGATGTGCATATAACCCCACTTGCCAATGAAGGGCTGCGTCTGTCAGTGAATGTAGGAGAAAATAAAAACCCTAATGGTGATTAAATACCACCAAAAGAAAGCTCTATTTGTGTGAAAAAAAGGACAAAAATTTAATTTGGGTACAGTGTACTATAACTGAGTAATTGTCATTCAAAATGTGAAAGCACTGAAAGCTGAAAATTGGTCTGGTTAGGAAGGTTTAAGTGCCCAGTGGCCAAGTGGTTAAATGGGTGTCTCTCTGCTCCAAAAATGCACGAAAGATGCTCATGTACCAATTTCTAGCATTGAGGCAGCAGGTTAGGTGTCCCGTGTTTTGCCAAGATTTTTGCGCATTTTGTCGCAAGACAATCGTAAGGAAAGTAATGGCACCGCAATAGCATAAAGATTCTATTGTGCCGATATAAACGCTATTGTGCCCATATAGATGCACAATAACAGCTATATGGGCCAACATATGAAGCAAAGCACAGGCTCATGTTAAATCTGGGGTAGGCAACCCTTCAGAGGTCGATATCTACTTGGACAACATAGAGGGAATGAAAGATAGTGTTCTCTGCCCCCCCCTCCCCCATACATACAGTAGTGTCCTCTGCCCCCCAATGGCAGTGTCATTTGCCCCTTCACAACACTCCCCAACCCCCCCCCCCCGCCACTGTAGTGTCATCTGCCCCCCATAGTAGTGCCCTTGGCCATTCATATCACCCCATCTCAGAAGTGTCATCTGCACCTTCACATCACCCCCCCCCCCCCATAGTGTCTTAGCCCCTCTGCACCCCATAGGTGTCCTCCACCCCCTTCACATCACTCCCCCACCTCTGTGGTGTCCTTTGCCCCCTTCACATCACCCCCCTGCCCCAGTGTCCTCTGGCCCTCTGCACACCATAGATGCCACCTGCCTCCTTCACATAACCAACCCTCTGTAGTGTCCTCTGCTCCCCAATAGGTGTCCTCTGCCCCCTCCCCCATATATCAATGTCCTGTACCCCCCATTCCCATCACCCCCACCTACAGAGGTATCCTCTGTCCCCTTCACATCATCCCCCCAAAACACAGCACTGTGTAGTTAGCACTCTCCTACCTTACAGCGTGTGTACTGCACAATGGAAGGAAAGCAGCAAGCAGCACCGTACTGGACGGAGGGTGGGAACGGGAGTTTTCATACTCACAAACAGGTGACTGGTTGGTAAGACCACCCGGTGGCATAGCAACCAATCACCTGCAGGTTAAAGGGGTTGTAAAGGCAGAAGGTCTTTTTATCTTAATGCATTCTATGCATTAAGAAAAAAAGCCTTCTGTGTGCAGCAGCCGTCCTCAGCCCCTCTTAACATTTACCTGAGGTCCCTCTCTGTCCAGCGATGTCCATGAGTGTCTCAGCCATTTGAGATTCTCCCTCCTGATTGGCTGAGACACAGCAGAGGCATCATTGGCTGCCGCTGCTGTCAATCAAAGTCAGCTCGCCAATCAGGGGAGCCAGGTCGGAGCTCCATGTCAAAATGGACACAGGGATCTGTGACTCCGCTTGGGTGCCCCCATAGCAAGCTGTTTGTTGTGAGGGCAGTCAACCGGAGTGAAGGGCCAGGAGCAGCGAAGAGGGACCCGAGAAGGAGGAGGATTGGGACTGTTCTGTGCAAATCCATTGCAACAGAGGAGGTAAGTATAACATGTTTGTTATTTTTACAGGAAAAAAACAAGACTGCAATCACTTCAATTAAAAGGTTAGCAGAGGCAGCTCCCACTCTCTGTCCCAGAACTGTGCTGCCTCCGGCTCTCGGCTCTTCAGTAAAAATGAGAGCAGTGGAGAATGGGGAAGGGGGGAGGGGGGAGCAGGACCACATTTGCAATGTACCCCATCAGCTGCCCGCAGTCCACAGGTAGATTGTGATCGACAACTTGCCAACCTCAGCGTTAATTAACCTACTTAGTCTTAAAAATGCCCTATTCCCCTCCTTACTCCTATGATGTAAGAAAGATGTATATACTTGCCCATTTTCAGATTGTTTCGGCCCAGTCATGTGATCCAGGTCCCCTGTGTTAGTCAGCTGCGACTGCAAGGGAGAGGCAGAGGTGCCAAAAATGGATGGACCATTGAAGCCTATGGGTGAATTCACCGCTCCAGGCTTTAGCAGCTGTTGCTGAGCGCTCTCCACTGCAGCTGCCACTGGCTGACATGTGATTAGACCAGAGTAGGCAAAAAGTAGGTAAGTATACACATCTTCAGCAGCGGCTGCACTGATGAAAAGAGAAAATACCAACAATGGATAAGCCACAGGAACCTACGGGTGGCCTCACTATTCCAGGCTTTACCAACTGTTGCCGAGCAATCTCTCCTCTCCCCTGCAGCTGCCAATGCCTGACAAGGGGGATTACGTGATTGGAGCAGAGTGGGCTAAAAGTAGGTAAGTATACACATCTTCAGCGGTGGCTGCAGGGAAGAGGAAGAAACACCAACAATGGATGGGCCACAGGAGCCTACGGGTGACCTCATCATTCCAGTCCTTACCAGCTGTTGTCAAACAATCTCTCCTCTCCCCTGCAGCTGACATTAAGTGACCATATCAGGCTAAAAGTAGGTACGTATACACATCTGTCTAACACAGGTTAGTCAACATAGGTGTTAGGAGGGGGAAGGGAGCCAACTTACAATAGGGATTTAAACATCAAGTCCCAGGGACAACTGCCTAAGATTTGGAAAGGTTTTCCCCTTACTTAGGAGAAGGTTGCTCAATTCCTGTTCTGCCTCTGTAACAGGAACTGAAGAGAAATTTCCCCCCAAAAAAGTTATACATGGAGAAACATTAGTTTTGATCTGCTGTCCAACGCCGGAATGTCACTCCAATAACTAGGAAGGTCCTTAGTAAAGGGGATGGGGTTGGTGATAATGTCTCAGAAAGTTTGTGTTGCAGCTAATTAGAGTCTCCCAATGCATGGGAGAAGAATAAAAGTTAGAATCTGATTGGATCTCTTAAGCCAACCATAGCTGGATTGAATCTCCATCAGTTCACCAAGTACTGGCCGAGATTTGATCCATCTATGGGCAGGCTGCTCATCCTGTCAGATTTTTGCATGTGATTACTGCTGGCGGCTATAGATGCTATCAGTAATGATTGTGATCTGCTGGCAGGGAAGGCTCCCCGCCAGCAGAACACATATCGCTGTGGGACGAATTCCCCCATGAATACTGACTGTGCTGGTAAGGTAAATTGAGCGTTTTTCTTTCCTGCAACCATGGGATAAGAAAAAAAATTGCATCATCTGTGGCTTGCCTGAAGGAAACACAGATTGAGCCATTTGTATTGGATACACAACTAGGCTGTTTAGCATAATAGGGACAAAGTACAACAACAGAGCTGCCTTTAAAGACCATCCTCAGTCAAAACATTTTTTAGATGGTAGATTGGGAACAGGAGGGAAGGGGCTGTAACCTCTTATCATATTTTAATTTGCCTGTGGCCCACTTTGAGTAATAGGGTCCTCCCTTCCTATTCCAGCAACTTAAATAAGAGTTCCACAAAAGTCAGAAGCAACAAAAAGTATAGATGCTGACTGTTAAAAAACAGACACTCACCTGTCCCATGGTACAGCAATGCGGCCGCCTGAAGCCTCGCTCGACTCCCCCCTCACCGGTACTGGAAGTGTGGGCGCCCGGCTGTGACAGTTTGCGGCTTCACAGGCAGGCGTGCACTGCGTATGCGCGAGTCACGCTGCGCTCTGTCAGTGGCCCGGCAATCTTCTGGGACCTGTGACATGTCCTAGGAGATTGCAGGGAGGAAGGGGAGAGAGGAGAACTTCCACTCGGGGCTGTGGCGCCAGGGTGCAACTCCGCTAAATACAGACTTACAAAACAGTAAAAGTAGGACTCTGATGGGTTGTACACGTGTACAAAAAGTATGTCAGAGGGGTGAATGACATATTATAGAGACATGCAGTGCATTGTCTTACAGCATGCAATAATATAAGGCTCTACTGTTTCAGAAACAGGAGGGGATCCCGGGCCGCCCCCCACGCCATCTACTGTTGGGTCGGATGACAGGGGGAGGCGGGCCCGAGCATTCCCCCCAGCGTCCTCCTCCGAGTCCCCTAAGTTCCATTAGCGAACAATATCACTGTACTATTTGCATTCGCAGGACCCATGGGGGGTCTGACATACTAGTAGCATTAACAAAAAGAAAAAGAAAAGGGAAATAGAAACCAAAAACAAAATAGGAAATAATAAACACTGCAAATTAGCAACTTTTGGCATGGGGAGGCTAAGGGGAACATATGAGGGTGGGGAAGTAAACGTCTTAACCATTTTTACAATCAATTATGAGTGGTCTGTTAGATTGTTTAACTTGGGTGGGCTTAGTCAGAGGGGATCTCCAATGAGTAGTAATTCCAACCTGACCAAATGTCTCGATATTTCTCATGTTGGTCTTTAGCCTCATATACCCATCGTTCTGCTTCCCTGATTGAGTCATCCTCCTTTTTCCATTCAGCTAGGGTTGGGCAGGAGGTTTTCCTCCATTGTCTAGGGATCAAGGCTTTGGCAGCATTTAGTAAATGAGGTGTAACACTTAGTGTATATTGTTTGAGGGAGCAGGGAACCCCATGGAAGAGAAAGTGTAAAGGACTGTTTTCTATATTCCTTAAGGTGGTCTTTTTGATCCAGGGGCTTATGGCCTCCCAAAAAGGCTTAATTTTCGGTGGGTCCAGAGTTTAAAGAAAGCTTCCCATCTGTCGGTGTCTCCACGCTGCAAACGGCATGGAGCCGAAGGACAACTGAATCTGAGCTAGAGACAATAGAGTGCCCTGTGGGGCAAATCTAGTGCATAAGTTCCTACCTTCTAGGCCCCACAATCCAAAGAAACCCCCCTCCTCGCCAGGTGGGAACCAGGGGAAGCCTCGCAGGGGGTTTAAGGGTAAGGTCTGGGGGGCATTTTGTCCGTTGTTATTTAATCTGTCCCGGGTGGATAGCGTAGCTTTAGTCAGGAGGGAAGTCCAGTCCGAGAGCCCCCTGCGATCCCGAGGGATCCAGGGGGCCCCTGTCAAGTTCCTTCCCGCCATTGTTTTCTCTAGTCCAACCCAGATTCTGGACGAACTGTCGTGGTGCCAGTTTAAGATTCTCACTAACGGCATTGCTTTATTGTAAAGAGTTACATCCGGAAGGCTGAGTCTGCCCTCTGCTTTGGGTCTACGTAGTAAATCATATGCTATTCTTGGGTGTTTGTCTTGCCAGATAAACCGCATAAATTCCCTGCAGATTTTTTGGAAGAAGCTTCGGGGGAGGGCAATGGGTATAGTGGATAGGATGTATATTATACGTGGTAAAACCGTCATTTTGAGGGCACTAATTCTCCCAAGCCAAGTGAGAGGAAGCTCTCTCCAGGTCTGGAGATCACGTACAATACCCATCAGAAGTTTGCCATAGTTAAGGTCGTATAGGAGTGTTTGATCAGGGGAGATGATAGGTCTCCAGATAGAGAAGGGAGTTTTTGCACCACCTAAAGGGGAAAGACTACTGTAAAGATTTGGCTATTGAGGCTGATATATGAATAGGCAGAAGTTCCGACTTATCAAAATTGATTTTAAATTTTGATATGAGTCCAAATTTGTGAATTTCTGACATTAATATCGGTAGAATGGTCTGGGATTGGAGAGGTAAAACAACAGGTCGTCTGCATATGCCGATAGCTTGTGTTCCACCGAAACAATGCAAAGTCCAGTAATATCCGTCTTGGATATACCCCTTGTGTGAGTCTTTTACACAGCCTGGCCACATACAGAGGCCCAACATGTAGGGATATCAGGTGTTCTAGGAGCATAAATTACACATATAATTTCTTGACTACCTCTTGCACTTTTGAAGGTCCTGGAGCACCAGGACAATGGAAACACCCAAAAAATTACCCCATTTTGGAAAGTAAACACCCCAACGTATATTCTAGGAGGCATAGTGAGTCTTTGGAACATGCCATTTTTTCCACAAGTTTTTGGAAAATGTGGAAAGAAAATGAAAACACATTTTTTTTTTACACAAAGTTGTCCATTTATACAATATTTCTAACACACAGCATGTACCTAGAAAAAATTACACCCCAAAATATATTCTGCTAGTCCTCCCGAGTATGGCGATACCACGTGTGACACTTTTACACAGCCTGACCACATACAGAGGCCCAACATGCAGGGAGCACCATCAGGTGTTCTAGGGGCATACATTTAGAATCTAATTTGACCATCTTTTACACTATTGTGAGGCACTGTGGTGGCATGGATAGGCACTGTAGTGGCACAGATGGGCAGGGTATTGGCACGGATGAGCAGTAGAGTGGCACGGATGGGCACTGTAGTGGCATGGGTGGGCACTTAGTGGCACGGATGGGCACTGTAGTGGCATGGATGTGTCACGGATGAGAACTGATGTGGTATGGATGAGCATGAATGAGGCACAAATGAGCCATGGATGGGGATGGATGAGCCACGGATGGGTGGGTGCGCATGGATGGATGGGTGGGTGAGCATGGATGGATGGCTGGGTGAGCATGGATGGATGGATGGGTGAGCATGGATGGATGGATGGGTGAGTATGGATGGATGGATGGGTGAGCATGGCTGGGTGGGTGAGCATGGATGGATGGCTGGGTGAGCATGGATGGATGGCTGGGTGAGCATGGATGGATGAGCAGGGCTGGGTGGGTGGGCATGGATGGATGGGTGAGCATGGATGGATGGGTGAGCATGGATGGATGGGTGAGCATGGATGGGTGAGTGCGCACGGCTGGGTGGGTGAGCATGGATGGGTGAGCACGGATGGATGGCTGGGTGAGCATGGATGGATGGCTGGGTGAGCATGGATGGTTGGGTGAGTATGGATGGATGGTTGAGCACGGTTGGGTGGGTGAGCATGGATGGATGGGTGAGCACGGCTGGGTGGGTGAGCACGGCTGGGTGGGTGGGGGGTGGATGGATGGGTGGGGGGTGGATGGATGGGTGATGATGGCTGGGTGGGTGATTGATGGTGAGGGTGCATTCCTGTCACTTAGCAGTGCTGTGGGCATTACGGTGCGGAGAGGAGAGAGAATGTTTACATGTGACCGCGCCGTCATTTGACAGCACTATCACGTGGTAAAAGGCCGCTCACAGCGGCCATTCACCGTGATCGGTTGGGTCCCCCGGACCCGACGGTCACGGATGTTCCCATGAAGTGCGATTCTGGGAGGACGTCAATAGATGTCCTCCCAGAATTAAGAAACCGCCCTGTAGACGTCTTTTGTCTATAGGGCGGTTGTTAAGTGGTTAAACAGGTAACAAGCTGAGATTAGGAGCACTCCCTTTAAGAGAGTGCTCCCAATCTCGGCTTGTTACCTGTATAGATGACACCTGGGAGCCAGAAATCTTTCTGATTGATAGAAGATCAAATACTAATTTCACTCATTAAAATGCAAATCAATTTATAACTTTTTTTAAATGGGTTTTTCTGGATATTTTTGTTGTTATTCTGTCTCTCACTGTTAAAATAAACCTATCGTTAATATTATAGACTGAACATTTCTTTGACAGTGGGCAAATGTACAAAATTATCAGGGGATCAAATACTTTTTCCCTCACTGTATACATAATATATTTTTATATATTTCAATGGTAGAAATAATATTTTGTATTTTATATATTGCTCAGCACACAGCTTGTCTATTCACAACACAGCTCTATATCCTTCACCCCCTCCTGCTTGCTGTGTGATCGGGTGTGTGTGCCTTTCCTCTTATCAGCACTCTCACACTTTAACTGCAGCTCTCCGCCCCCTCTGCTGTGATTGGCCCTCTACCCTCTGTGATCAGTTGTGTCTAAAGGTGCACCACGGGGGGTGTGGTTCTGGGAAGATGTCAATAGATGCCCTCCCAGAACTGGATTTCCATGCTGTAGCCGTCATTTTGGCTATAGCGCTGTCAAGAAGTGGTTAAACACTGCTACTTTGCTGCGGTCCTGCCACTGCAGGCGTTTCACATTTCTGGGTGTGTTGAATGACTGCTCCGACCTCCAACCTTTCACTGGTTCCTTCATCTTGTAGTGACATACAAGCCAATGAGAGGAACACCTCCCCCTCTTTACATCTCCACAATGTATAAGGGGGAGGTGTTGTGTAGTCCAATGGGAGGACTCAGGCAGGGTTGCTTGGGATTTCAGTGCAGCAAAGGTAGAGTTGTCAGCTCAAACAGGAAGTTTAGGAGAGCACTGGATTTCTGGCAGATCAACAGGCAGTTTCATTACTTGCAGTGTTTTTAATGAGACAAATCATGGAGAATGTTAGGAGTCTTTTACATTGCTGGGATGTCTTACCGTCCTCTAAAAAGTGATCTGCTGTTGATTGCATTTGAAAGGGTGGTGATAGAAGTGGCTCAGTCACTTGTTTTTACTGCCTCATGGCTGCCTGTTCGAAAGAACCTTATAGTTTTTGCAGAGATGTAATGATTTTGTTTTCTTTATTTGTCTTAACCACTTGCCTCCCACTCACAGTAGATTTATTGCAAGCAGGCAATGGGTGCAGGCTCAGCAACCTAAATGTATATTGACGGCCTTCTTCCAGGTTTGGGGCACGCGCCTCCTGCTAACCAATGCTGTTATTTGACACGACACAAATGATTTTGTTTGACACCTGCTGATCAGCTGTGTCCAATCACAGCTCAGAGTTCTGTGTTTACAAACACACGGAACTCTCTGTGCACAGATCAGCGGTCTGTCTGTTTCTTCTCCCTGAAAAGGAACGCACATTACACATTGTTAGGGACAAGATTAATCTTTGATTGCCCATAGAAGTTAATCCCTTCCTAGCCAGTGTCAGTATTTTATCTGATCACTGTATTAGTGTCACAAGTGATGTTGGTGTCAGTCAGGTAATGTCCCTCCCAGCCAGTGTCTGCTAATACAATAATTCCCACCACCCTATCACAGATCATCGCCATTACCAGTATAGTATCTATAGCTGCGCAAATTCCAGTGTGTCTATCATAGTTTGTAGGCGCTATAACATTCACACAAATCAATATACACTTATAAAGATTTTTTTAATATATTTTTTTATTTGAACAGACACAGAAAAAAACACACACACAAAAAAGTAATTGTATTTCCACCACATTAAAAAAAAGTCTTCAATGCCTTTACAATTGCTAGAAAGAGCTCCTCGTTTTATCAATAAAGTTCTCTGGCTTTGTATCGGACAGCCCATGATCCTGGTATATTTTACTGCTTTATTCTCATCATGGTGTTGGGTGCTGGCTTGTGTCTGACCCCTGCTGACCTTCTACCCACAGGCATCGCCTTCACGAAGGATGGACGGGACTGCAAAGTCTACATTAGTATGTTTGTGTGCAATGACTGGCGCCTACTAAGGGTGAGAAATCCCGCTGCCTGTCTGTTTATTTAATACCTTTGTATCTTAGTACTTAGTTTGTAGAATTTACTACACAGCTTTCAGGGGGACGTTCCAGGATTCTTTCTGGGCAGTAAACAAGGTGGCTAAACACAGCGCGGCCATCTGAGAACACACATTGTACCGGGCCATTATGTAAAGAGCTTATATTTGCAGGGGGCGAAAGGCCTCTGGTTTTAAAGGGCACCTGTAGTGTTGGTCCAATAAAGAGGAGGGAGGGTAGGCATGATTTTTTTTAATTTAACTATATAAAGTGGTTCTAAAGACTCAGTTTTTACCTTCATGCATTTTATATGGGAAGGTAAAAAAAGGGATTTTATTAAAACTTACCGTAAAATCCTTTTCTCCGAGTTCACTGACAGACGCAGCTCTTCATGACTTTGTGGGTTTTATGTTCGTCCTACCAGGAGTTAACTAGGCAGGGAAAAGAATCAGCTGGCCCCTCCCCTGGGGGCCGTCCTCTTTTCCTACATTAAACCCCCCTCACAGAATAACTCTCCAGTTTGTACACAAGCCGTACCAAAACAGAGCCCAGAGGGGTGGGTGCTGCGTCTGTCAGTGAACTCGGAGAAAAGGATTTTACGGTAAGTTTTAATAAAATCCCTTTTTCTCCTACGTTCACTGACAGACGCAGCTCTTCATGACTTTGTGGGGACGTCCCCAAGCTGTGTCAAAAAAGAGGGGTGGGTAAACGCAAACAACTGTACCCAACTGAACCTCTGAGGAGGCGCCAGACGCGCCTACACTGCCGCCTGCAGAACTTTGCGGCCAAAAGCAGCATCCGAAGATGCAAACACATCAACTTTGTAAAACTTAGTGAAAGTGTGAACCGAGGCCCAAGTGGCCGCCTTGCACAACTGTGACACCGAAGCCTGGTGTCTGAAGGCCCAGGAAGTACTAACCGCCCGGGTAGAATGAGCCGTGACCGGAAAAGGGGGAACCTTTCCCCGAACAGAATACGCGTGGGTCACGGTTTTTCTAATCCACTGAGAAATCGTAGCCGAAGAGGCCGCAAAACCTTTGCGCGGGCCCTCTGGCAGAACAAACAAGGCATCAGCTTTACGAAAAGAAGCTGTAACAGCCAAGTACACCCGTAAGGCCCTAACTACGTCCAAGGCATGCAACTCGAATTCCTTCGGGTGCGATGGACGAGGGCACAATGAAGGTAGAACAATATCTTCATTGATATTAAAAGAGACTACCTTCCGAAGAAAAGAAGGAAGGGGTCGCAAGACTGCCTTATCCTTATGTATCACCAAATAAGGAGACTTGCACGATAGGGCAGCCAATTCCGACACTCTTCTGGCAGAAGTAATGGCAACCAAAAAGGCCACCTTCTGCGACTGAAGTTGTAAGGGGATCTCCCTGATCTTTTCATAAGGTGGTTTTTGAAGAACAGAAAGCACCAGATTCAGATCCCACGGGGCCATCGGGGATCTCACCCGAGGCGCCACATGTCGCACACCTTGTACAAAAGTACAAATCAGAGAATGCGAAGCCAAAGGTCTCTGAAAAAGTATGGCTAAGGCCGAGATCTGGCCCTTAAGAGTACTCAAAGCCAACTGCTTATTCAGACCCTGCTGAAGAAAAGTCAGTACCCTGGAGACTACAAACGAGCGAGGGTTGTAGCCCTCCGCCTCGCACCAGGCAATATAAGCCTTCCAGGTACGGTGATAAATCTTGCGAGAGGTGCACTTGCGAGCTTTCAACAAGGTGGGGATCACGGAGTCGGCCACTCCCCTATCCCTCAGCACCTGGGACTCAATAGCCAAGCCGTCAAAGCCAGCGAGGGTAAAGCAGGGTGCAAGATGGGTCCTTGAGACAGGAGGTCGTCTCACATCGGAAGCTGCCAGGGGGCCACCATTTGCACCACTTCGGC
Organism: Glandirana rugosa; assembly: GCA_018402905.1. Classification (NCBI taxonomy): domain Eukaryota; kingdom Metazoa; phylum Chordata; class Amphibia; order Anura; family Ranidae; genus Glandirana; species Glandirana rugosa. The sequence goes on along the minus strand of BLSH010370312.1, from coordinate 1,003,681 downwards.
GTACCAAGTGCGCCGAGGCCAATCCGGGGCCACCAGAATGGTCGGAATTCCTTCCATCGCTATTCTGCGCACCAATCTCGGAAGCAGACGTATGGGAGGAAAAGCGCACACGAGGCGATAACGGCTCCAGGGAGCCACCAGGGCATCCGTGGCCACTGCCAACGGATCCTTCGTCCTGGACACAAAATTTCTCACCTTGTGATTGAACCTGGACGCCATGAGGTCCACATCCGGTGTCCCTCATCTGTGACAAATCTGACTGAACACCTCCGGGTGAAGGGACCGCTCCCCCTGGTCCAGCTTCTGGCGACTGAGAAAGTCCGCCTGCCAGTTCTCCACACCTGGGATGTAAACCGCAGAGATTGCCGGAACGTGGAGTTCCGCCCAACGCAGAATCAGGGCTGCCTGCGCAGCCGCCGCTGGGCTCCGGGTGCCGCCCTGATGATTCACATACGCCACCGCCGTGGCATTGTCTGACTGAATACGAATCGGGTGGCCTTGCAATCTCCTCGTCCAATGAGAAAGACACAGTCTGATTGCTAATGTAGGGTCCACACCTCTTGAC
>BLSH010370312.1:980063-1000758 GCA_018402905.1 Glandirana rugosa | reverse complement strand
CACGTGTAGAATGCAGAGCATGCAGTGAAGATGGCCGCCAGGAAGCACTAGAGGGTGAAACACACCTCTCAGGCAACATGCAGTACCGAATATGGCCGCTCCGATCGCTAGAGGGAAAGCCCCATAGACTGGATATGTCTGCGGCTACGGCAAAATGGCGGCGGTCCGCCGCAAAATGGCGGCCGAAAGACCGCATGGCGATGCTGGACGAGAAGGCTGAACGAAGGTACAGTGCTGGGGAGGGGGGCGGGGGCGAGGGGTGGCAGGGGGCAAGATGAGAGGCTGATTCCCACCGGTGGCTACCCCGGACAGCTACAGGAGCAGTGAAAAAAATTGCATTTGCGGACATTGGGCCCTCTTCACTCCCCGTGCGGGGAGGAAGGCAGGGCGCTCACTTAACAGTCCGACGCCACGGTAGCCACCCGGATGCAGACTTTCCACCCTCAGCGGGGTGTACGCTGCAGGCCCAGAGTCACCCTGCCAAACGAATCGGGAAGGGGACCAAAATTTGGGATCTCGCCCCGGGCCACCCGCACGGAACGGGTAAGATGCGGCGGGTCCCTGTGTTGGGGCCGGCTTCGCATCATGTTGGCCAGGTCGGGGAAAGTACAGAGCACCAAGACTCTCGATGCCCCGACCGGCTTCTTGATAGCAGATCATCTTGATTGCAGCAAAAATAAAAATAAAAAAAAAAAGAAAATGGTCACAATAGGACCGCAGTTCCCTATAGGGAAGCCAGGTCAACTCCTTGCAAACTAGGCATTGAAACTGGAGAGCTATTCTGTGAGGGGGGTTTAATGTAGAAAAGAGGACGGCCCCCAGGGGAGGGGCCAGCTGATTCTTTTCCCTGCCTAGTTAACTCCTGGTAGGACGAACAAAAAACCCACAAAGTCATGAAGAGCTGCGTCTGTCAGTGAACGTAGGAGAAAACACCTCTGTGCAGCGCCCCCCCAAATATACTTACCTTGGCCCACTCTTACTTCATTGATGTGATCGAGAACCTCTCCGTGATCTCTCCCCCCTCATTGGCTGAGACATTTTGGGGGTTCCAAGTAATTTTCTAGCATACAAATAAATATTTATATATATATATATATGTGGGTTTTTTTAGAAGTGAACCTAGAGAATAAAATTTTAATAATTAAATTTTTTTATGTCACACAGTATTTGCGCAGCAGTTTTAAAATACACTTTGCAAAATAAAAAAAACCCACAATATATAAGCTAATACTTTCATAAAATATAAAAGATGTTACGCCGAGTAAAAAGATACCTAACATGTCCTGCTTTAAAATCACGCACGCTCATGGAATAACGACAAATAGTTGATGCTTTAAAAATGTTTACAGGTTACCTGTTTATCGTTATAGAGGTCTATCGCGTTTATTATTGCGGTGAAAGCTCACATGTGTGGTGCTAATACCATTTACGCATGCGTGCGCAACTTACATTCGCGTTCGCTTCTGCACGTGAGCAAGGAGGTAATGGTGCTTTAGGCACACACTGGTGGTTAATTTTCTTAATCACTTTTATTCCTATTATAAGAAATGTAAACATGCCTTGTAATAGAAATAAGGGATGACAGGTCCTCTTTATGGAGAGATCTGGGGTATATTAGACCCCAAATCTCTCCTCTGGCCTCCAATATAGCCAGTCATAAACAGATTGGTCTGATTTCCTGGCCACCAACGGCTGGAACCGAAAGTGACTAAACCCTCGTCGCTTCCAGTTTCTGGGGCCACAGAGAGGGAGGAACAACAGCAGTTCCCTTCCCTCTGTGTAGTGACGCCATTGCCACCAGTCACATGGCTCTTCGATTGGATGGCAGAGCCCAGAAAAGGCGATGAAGTGGCTGTTCAGCCACTCAAATCACTTCTGATGAACAGGGAATCACCTCCTGCAAATTTTGATACAGGTGCAGCCATTATCCCGGTATAACCACTTCAACCTAAGGACGTCCTATGGTAATGAAGTAGTTAAAGTGATACTAACATCTTGTTTTTTTTTAGTTAAAAACAACAAACATGTAATACTTATCTCCTCTATGCAGTTGGTTTTGCACAGAGCTGCCTGGATCCTCCATTTCTCAGGTCCCTCTTTGGTTCTCCTGGGCCCTCCATTTTGTTGAGTGCCCCCACAGCAAGCAGCATGCTATGGGGACAGCTGAGCCACATTCAGTCATGTCCATTCAGAGACAGAGCTGCAGCCAGGCCCCACCCCCTTTCTCTCCTCTTAGGCTGACTGACTTTGATTGACAGCAGCCGGAGCCAATAGCACCACACTGCTGTCTCAACCAATGAGGAGGGGAGTCCCAGGCAGCCAAAACAATCCTACAACATCACTGGGTCTAGATGGACCTCAGGTAAGTATTAGGGGGACTGAGGGGGCTGCTGCACATAGAAGGCTTTTTATCTTAAAGTGATTGTAAAGGATCTTTTTTTTTTTTTTCTTTATATAACAAAAATATACTTACCTCCTCTATGCAGTTGGTTTTGCACAGAGCAGCCCGGATGCTCCTCTTCTCAGGTCCCTCTTCTGCTCTCCTGACCCCTCCTTCCTATCGAGTTCCTCCTCAGCCAGCAGCTTGCTACAGGGGGGCACCCTAACCGAATAAGCGATCTGTGTATCTATTCAGACACAGCGCCCCGACCCCGCCCATCTCCCCTGATTGGCTGACTGATTTTGATTGACATCTGCAGGAGCCAATGTCACCGCTGCGGTCTCAGCCAATCAGGAGGAGTGTCTGGGACAACTAAGACACTCGTGGACATAGCGTTTAGAGAGAAGGGACTCATGTAACTAATTAGGGGGGTGCTGGGGGGCTGCTACACACAGACTTTTTTTTAATCTTAATGCATAGATAAAAAACCTTCTGCTTTTACAATCTCTCTAGTTATAAAGATTTTCGGGTATTATAAAAGGTGATATTAAAGTGAACCTTGAGGCAAACGGCTAAATGCACAGTTAATATTCCAGTATGGTAACTGTGCTATCAGCCGTAGTATAGAGCTGCACGATTCTGGCCAAAATCAGAATCACAATTTTTTTGCTAAGATCACAATTCTCGCCACGTAACATCATCTTTCATATTGTACAAAAAAATTGGGCTAACTTCACTGTTTAGTTTTTTTTTTTTAAAGTGTCATTTTTCCAAAAACATTGCGCTTGAAAGACCGCTGCGCAAATACCGTGTGACATGAAACATTGCAATGATCACCATTTTATTCTCTAGGGTCTCTGCTAAAATATATATATATATATATATATATATATATATATATATATATATATATATAAAATGTTTGGGGGTTCTAAGTAGTTTTCTAGCAAAAATATAATGATTTTAACTTGAAATCAATAACTGCCAGAAAAAGGTTTGGTCTTTAAAGCGGAGTTCCACCCAAAAGTGGAACTTCCACTTTAAGGGAAGATGACCCCCCCGACATGCCACAATTGGCGTGTCATTTTTTTGTGGGGGGGAGGGGGGGGGGCGGGGAGGGCAGCGACTCTGTTTTCACAGGATCCCAGGTCCACTTGCTTTCCTGGTGCCGCGGAACCAGAAGGAAGTTCACCTACCCCCCCCCCCCTTCTCGGCAATCTTCTGGGACACGTCACAGGTCCCAGAAGATACGCTGGCCATTCACAGAGCACAGCGCGACTTTGAAGCCAAACCTGGATGCCCACACCTGTGATGTCAGTGCCGTAGAGGAGGAGGGGGAGAAGAGCGGCTGCATTGCTGGAACGTGGGACAGGTGAGTGGTCGATTATTAAGGCCTCATACACACGGGCGTTTTTACACACGAAGTTCATTCCTTTGATCTAGAACAAAACATTACACTGTTTATAGTTAACACTGAGGAATGTTTTGAAACTTGGGGCCGACTGCCTGGAATGTTTGCAAACTTGGCAGACTGTCTCTTTTTTTCAGAGCTTTGAGCGGCTCTGCATTTGTCACCTGGAATCGAGGAAATGTCGGGTTAAGATTGTGAGGGGGTTGAATCGAGATTGCGATCTTTGCACGATTAATTGTGCAGCTCTACCGTAGGATTTAGAACTCTGTTTTGCCAGTCTTGTGATTTAAAATGAACCTAATGCCGGTTAGTTAACCGGTGCAGAGAGGCTTGTCTTTTCCTGACAAGAGGCTCTGTATATCTCTTCTGCCATCAATGATTATTTCTGCCTGTCAGCACCCCTTATTGGATGCTCCGCTGGACTGATTTAAATGGTTACTGGTATTAGTTGGTTCTATGGGTGGGTGGTAGTGCTGGTCCTCCATTGGAGGTTTGGGCTGCCACCTTACTGGTGCGAAAGAGCCATTGCTTCAGCCGAAACAGTACTTCTGTGGGGAAGGAGGAGCGCTCGGTGTCCGGAAAAATGCAACTCTTGATGGGATATTTTTTTTAAATATGTACAATTTAATATATTTTTCAGTATGAAAACGCATTGAATATATAAATAGGATTATGATCAGTTGTTAAACATATTCAAGTAAACCGACATATAAATGGATATAAAGCTATACAGTGCCTTGAAAAAGAATTCACACCCCTTTTGTCATGTTACAACCAAAAATGTAAATGTATTTTATTGGGATTTTATGTGATGGACCAACAACACAAAGTAGCACATAATTGTGAAGTGGAAGGCAAATGATAAATGGTTTTCCAGATTTTTTACAAATTCATACAGTATGTGAAAAGAGTGGTGTGCGCTTGTATTCAGTCATGTGATCCGATTCGGGTACAGAAAAAAAAAGGTCCTGCACAAGTTTGGTCCGAATGCGATGTGAATTCAAATTTGTATCGCACAGACATTGCATGTGATCTGCACAGCAAGTGTGGTGCGAATCATATGTGATGTCTGGTATCGCAGCTGTGTGAACCGGCCCTGACTGATATCCCTAATTAAAATTGCATGGAATCATTTGCCTTTAAAAGTCACCTAATTAGTAAATAGAGTTCACCTGTGGTGATTTAATCTCAGTATAAATACAGCTGTTTTGTGAAGCCCTCAGAGGTTTATTAGAGACTCTTAGTGAACAAATCGCATCATGAAAGCCAAGGAAACACACCAGGCAGGTCAGGGATGAAGTTGTGGAGAAGTGTAAAGCAGGGTTAGGTTATAAAAAATATCCTAAGTTTTGAACATCTCACAGAGTACTGAGTATGACACAACTGCAAACCTACCAAGACATGGCCGTCCACCTGACAGGCCGGGCAAGCAGAGCCATAATCAGAGAAGCAGCCAAGAGGCCCATGGTAACTCTGGAGGAGCTGCAGAGATCCACAGCTCAGGTGGGAGAATCTGTCCACAGGACAACTATTAGTCGTGCACTCCACAAATCTGGCCTTTATGGAACTGTGGCAAGAAGAAAGCCATTGTTGAAAGAAAGCCATTAGAAGTCCCGTTTGCAGCTGGCGAGAAGCCATGTGGTGGACACAGCAAACATGTGGAAGAAGGTGGTCTGGTCAGATGAGACAAAAATTGAACTTTTTGGCCTAAAAGCAAAACGCTATGTGTTGCTGGAAAACTAACACTGCACATCACCCTGAACACACCATCCCCACCGTGAAACATGGTGGTGACAGCATCACGTTGTGGGGATGCTTTTCTCCAGCAGGGAGAGGGAAGCTGGTCAGCGTTGATAGGAAGATGGATAGAGCCAAATACAGGGCAATCTTAGAAGAAAATCTTTTATAATCTGCAAATGACTTGAGGCCGGGGCGGAGGTTCACCTTCCAGCATGACAACGACCCTAAACATACAGCCAGAGCTACAACGGAATCGTTTAGAGCAAAGCATATTCATGTGTTAGAATGACCCAAAGTCAAAACCTAAATCCAATTGAGAATCTGTGGCAAGACTTGACAATTGCTGTTCAGACGTTCTCCGTCCAATCTGACAGAGCTTGAGCTAAAGAAGAATGGGCAAAAACGTCCTCTAGATGTGCAAAGCTGGTAGAGACATCCCCAAAAAGACTTGCAGCTGTAATTGCATTGAAAGGTGGTTCTGCAAAGTATTGGCTCAGGGGGGCTGAATAAAAATGCACCGCACACTTTTCACATATTTTTTTGTAAAATAATTTGAAAACCATTTATCATTTTCCTTCCACTATAATACATTTACTTTTATGGTTGTAACATGACAAAATGTGGAACATTTCAAGGGGTATGAATACTTTTTCAAGGCACTGTAAATACATAAATCAATTTAATTGATATATCAAAAAATAAAAACCAGATTATGAACCGTTGTATCGATAGGGTGCACATGGATGATGGGGAAATAAAGAGGTTCCAGAAAAAAAAAGTGTGGGGGGGGGGCGGAGAACCTGTTGGTGCACGCTAATGGAAATGCTTTGGCCTGATCTGTATGTTTTTATACTGTCAATAAGTGATTATATTCTCCCATCAACAGTTGCATTATTCTGGACACTGGGCGCTCCTTCCTCCCCATCCAAGCACTTTTCTTTTTTCTGTAAGTGTACACTGAGATAGGCATGTACATTTGTGTGCCACCCTAGATCAGTGGTTCTCAACCACAGGGCTATGGCTTTACTCTTCCTGGGCTTGAGCCACCTGCAGAGATCTCCCAGCTCTGCTCTTTTAGACCTTTCACACTGGGGCAGTTTTCTGGCACCTTAGCGCTAGAAATAGCCTCTACAAAGCACCTGAAAACCGCTTCCCATTCATTCTAGTGTGTCTTTTCACAATGGGGCGGTGCGCTTGCGGGACGTTCTGAAAAGTCCTGCAAGCAGCATTTTTGAGGCAGGTATACAGCGCTCCGAAAATGCCCCTGCCCATTGGAATGAATGGGCAGCGCTTTCAAAGCGCCTTAAAAGGGATTTGAAAGTGCCGCAAAACGTGAGTTTTTTTTTTAAACTCTTTTAGTGAAAAAGAAATTCACAAAACAAATACAATGGTCCAAAGACCAACATATACGTTACAAAGCAAATACGGCACAGTTTGGCTCATCAATGCTCAAACAAATACAGTGGCTAGTGGAGAATTGGATATAATAGTAAAAAAAAAAAGTGATTAGTTGGATATCAAATTACAGATTTAGAGACAGGTAAACCATCAATCCAGCATAACAGTAGGGAATTTTTCCCAGTGCCAATATTTCTATGCCCCTTACAAATCGTTAAGTAGACGTGCAAGTGAGAGAAGATGAACACAGCGCATGCGCGGAGCTTCCATGGCGGCTGCTTAAGCCAGGAGCTCCGCTCCTTCCCGAACCATCGGAGCCTTCACAGCTTGCAGCGGAGCACGGCCGACCCGCTCGTGAGGAAGGGTAGCGGGGGACAGTTGCAGGAACGTTCCTGGGAAGAAGCAGACACTGAGACCGTATCGCGCTCCTCGCGCCCGGCCGCTCTCCCTAAATTGAGGCCGCGGCTTGGGCTTACTCTCCTTGCGGCGCGTGGAGCACAGAAGCAACAGGGGTTGTACATCACTGGAGGCTGTGGGGGACCACCCAAGAAGTCTTATATTAATCTTTAAACACTAGAGACACCCTTCAGTGAGATTTGAAGTACCCCAGCCGGCGGGACTGGATGAGAAACAACCAGGGTGAGAATCTTTAGTTGAGCCCGCAATACAGGCAGCATACTTCTGTTCCTGATTACTGCAAATTCATAACCTTGCCGTCCTTTCCACATAAGCTGCAGGACTTTTTTACCCTTCATCAGCAGTGATCTCTCCTATTCATACACCAGTAGCCTGATTACTTATTTTCCATTCCTCAAACTTGTGTTCTAGGATATTCCACGCACTACTTCTTGGACCTTCTAGTAAGGGGGGACCATCCTCTCCCTACTTTGTCAGGATTCCACCTAACCCCTGCAACGTGCAGTCAGGAGCTGTCAGAAGGGACCTTTCTCGCCAACCGGGCTTTGACGCCCCGGCTCCAAAAGGCCCTCAGGGGTCTACAGGTCCCCTGCCAACCCTTGGGACCATTGAGGAGATGGAGGCCGGGTCTGACGGAGGTTCCCATGTCATGCCATCCCCAGGTACTCTACCATCAGCACAAATACTCTCACTGGCTTCTACAATTTCGCTCTTGGAGCGGACTCTGGATGAACTCATTACCACACCTTTTAAGGAACACAGTCAGGTTAACGCTCATTTGGATCCGTCTACCCCCCAAGCTCTAATACCTCATTCAGACTTTCAGATGATGATGGAGGTATTCTCCAAAATGCTCTCTAAAGGCCTTGCCCAAACAGCCTCTCAAATTACCTCTGTTATCCAAGCTGACCTTCAAGGCTTGGGAACCAGAATAGACGCAATAGAACAGAAGACGGACCAATCGGTTTCCAGAATCAATCAAAACACAGCACGCATTCAGGATCTTCAGGATCAACTGGAATCGGCTCTCTCCAAAATAGACGATTTGGAGAATCGCTCTAGACGATATAACTTTCGAATCCGAGGGATTCCTGAGGCCATCACAGACGTGCGTGCGGTAGTGAGTGACTTTATTAAAGAGATCATCCCAGGTATCCCGGAGCACCGCCTGGAACTAAACAGGGCTCATAGAGCTCTTCAACCACCGAGGTCGGACGGCCTTCCTAGAGACATTGTGGTAAAGCCTCACTTTTATGGAGTTAAAGAGGAGGTCATGAAGGTCTCTAGATCCAACCCCAACCTTTCTATTCAGGGTCACTCAGTTCAGGTCTTTGCTGACCTATCTCCGACCACGATACAGAAAAGAAGATCACTGAAACCTCTTCTGGAAATTTTCAATAAATCATCTATCAAATACTGGTGGTCCTTCCCCTTTCGTCTGAGTTTCATTCTTAAAGGCAAGAAATATGGCTTTTCCTCATTCCAAGAAGGAGAACAGCTGCTGATCAAGCTCAACCTCATATCGTTGGATTCCAGTTCAACTTCTCATCACAAGAACTTGGGTCCCTCTGAGAGACCCTCCCCCCAGAGTCCCGTTCTTCCAATGTGGCGGAAACAGCAACAGAAGAGGGCTAAGGACTCCCACCCTCCATGATTTTTGCTCTGCTTACCTTATCTTTGATCCCCAATTTGGTCTTGTCAGATTTCTATTTTTCAAAGACCTCTGAACACTGACACTCCTCACGGAGGGTCACTAATGCTCGGTTGTTTAATAATGTTTAAAAACATATTTTCCTTTATACTTTCTCATTGGGCGGTCAGGGGTTGGCTTGCATCCTTGCCCTACCCTGGGCTCGGCCCCTTTTGCGGAGGCAGGTTGGGAGCCGGCTACGGGCTGTTCCCAATGTTAGGTTCACTTTTCTCTTTTTGCTGGCTTTACGCAACATGTTACAGGATTATTTTGTTGGGCTTTATTGGTTCCGTCTATTCCCCCTTGATTTGTCTGATCCTTAAGACATGGAAACAGAGAAGACCTGTTTGCAGGTCTCGAAAGGTTCATCCTGCTGACCCTGACTTAACCGGTCGGGAGCCTTTGGGGAGGTGGTTTGATTACATTTTTAGTTCCAGGTTAATGAGTCACTTCTGGGAAAGCCATCATGTCAACTTATGTTTTGGCTCCGGAGAAGTGTCCGGGAAGGAGGCCATGCTCCTCCCTCTGACTTCAGGATACTCTATGGTACTCCCTGGGTCAGATGTAGCTCTGCTGTACGGGCAGACATTTTTTACCTTTTTCCTGCTAGGGAGGGGATTTCCTAATCTCCTCACTCCCAGGAACCTGGGGGGTGACGTGGCTAGTCTTTGCCACTCCCCCCTTTTGCTGTTTGCTTCAGTCTTTCTTCAATTTCATTTGTTATATCCTATTATTATCTTCCTGCTTTTTTCTTCTTCTTTCAAACACCAGGAAAGTCTACCTCGTAGAAGACCCCCTCGGATCAGCTTCCTTGTTATCTGGTTGGACGGGTCCTTCTTTATGCCTGCTCAGGTTTGGGTGAGTCCTTGCCTAATGTGGTTTGTGGATCAATATTTACACAGTTCCCATGTCTGCTAATTCGTCTTCTTTTCTGAGAGTGGCATCGCATAACGTTCAGGGCCTCAACTCCCCTGTGAAACAGAAAAAATATTTCAATTCAGCCCGTACCCATCATCTAGATATACTAATGCTGCAAGAAACCCACTTCCCTAAGCAATATGTTCCTAAATATATACACTCAAGTTATCCACAATTCTTTCTGGCAAACGCGCCAGATAAGAAAAGAGATGTGGGAATATTTTTCGCTAAGCACTTAGCTTTTACCCTCATGAGGGAAATTAAGGACCCAGAGGGGAGATTTATTCTTCTGAAAGGGTCCATAGGGGGAGTGATATATTCTCTCGTGTCCTATTACGCTCCAATCTCCGGTCAGGTTAAATTCTTCCAGGGGTTATTTAATCATATCTTACCCCTTCTCGAGGGGAAGGTTATCATGGGTGGGGACTCGAATATGGCCCTCGATCCCCCGCTCGACAAGTCGGGCCCCGGTCCACCTCACCTACTCCGACCCCCGAAACATAGCCTTAAGCTTGCAAGACTCCTTTTTTCCATAGGTCTTATAGATATCTGGAGGGAATTAAACCCTAAAGCGAGGGACTTCTCCCACTACTCAGCTCCTCATAAGAGTATGGCAAGAATAGATCACATTTTTGTCCCAGCCTCTTTATCACCCTTAGTCTTTAAATCCTTCATTAGGGACTCTCCCTTGTGCGACCACTCTCTAGTAATAATACATATCAAAGTCGAACCAGGTGGGGTGAGGAACCCCCACTGGCGCCTAAATTAATCCCTCCTGAATAATCCAGTGCATTGTGCAATGTTAGAAAAGGAACTTAAAGATTATTTCCACAGAAATGACACTGGGGAAGTTTCTCCACCCACGTTGTGGGCAGCTCATAAAGGGGTTATGAGGGGAAATCTTATCCAACTATCAGTCAGGTTAAGAAGGGAGAGGAGGATAGAGATTGAGAATCTGGAAAGGAAATTTCAAGACCTTGCTAGAACCCACAAAAAGAATTTGTCGCATCATTCTTGGTCTCAACTTGAAGCGGGTAGAGTAGCCCTGAATCTTGCCCTCACTTCCAAAGCTGAGAAGCAAATTCAATGGTCCAGAGCTCATTCGTATTTGCAAAGAGATCAAACAGTCCCCCAAATTGGCTGCCAGACTGTCCCCCAGATGTCACTCCTTTTCTTTTCCTAAAGTGAGGGATCATTCGAGCTCTCTCATCCAGAACCCGAAACGGATTATGTCTACTTTCCAAAATTTCTACGCCAAACTTCATGACAAGGGCCAAGCAGCTTCCCCTCCTTCTCTCGAAGCCTTTTTGAATTCTATCACCCTTCCTAGTCTGTCGGTAGATCATGGGGCTTCTCTAGAAGGAGGAGGAGGTATTGGAGGTGATTAAAAATCTTAAGAAAGGCTCAGCCCCTGGACCAGATGGTTTTTCCACAGGCTATTATAAAACTTTTGGCCCAGTTATTGCCCCTTATCTAACAAAATTCTTCAATTCTCTAAGAACTGGTACAGTTCTACAAATAGAGCATTTGTGTCGGTCATCACCAAACCTGGAAAGGATCATTCTGATGTGAGCAATTACAGACCCATCTCTTTGATTAATAACGACCTCAAAATTATGACTAAAATCTTAGCTAATAGACTTTCTAAATTTATAGGCCAATACATTCATAAAGATCAAGTAGGCTTTATTCCGGGTAGGCAAGGCCCTGACCAGATCCGTAGAGCAGTGGATATTGTGTGGAACCGTTCTCTATCTTCCGGGGCACTAGACAGGGATGTCCTTTATCTCCCTTAATTTTCGCAATTGCGATGGAGTCTTTAGCCATCGCCATCAGAGATAACCCAGACATCCAAGGGATCGACTGTGGCCTGTATACACACAAATGCGCGCTTTTCGCAGACGACTTGCTTCTGTTCATCACCTCCCCCCTCACGTCTACTCCTAAGGTAATTCAGCTACTCCAACTATTTGGCGAAATCTCAGGGCTTTGTGTAAACTGGTCTAAATCAGCAGCTTTAAATATTTCTCTGCCTGAACAAATTGTACTTCGACTAAAGGACCAATATAAATTTAGCTGGAACTCTTCCCAGATCCCCTACTTGGGGGTCAGTCTGGCGGCCAACACCAACAAACTTTTTGAAGCCAACTATCGCCCTCTCTTAAAGAAATTAGCACAGGATATTTCTAGCTGGGTTCGGGAGGGCCTTTCCTGGTTGGGAAGGTTACACGCGATCAAGATGACTCTCCTTCCTAGGATTCCTTATTTCTTCAGGGCTCTTCCCATTCCGGTTAGGAAGTCGGATCTGCAAAAACTGCAATCCCTGATTCTGAAATTCATCTGGGCCCGCAAAGGTTGCAGATGCTCAGCTAAGGTGCTTTATAGGAGACATAATCAAGGGGGCCTAGGTCTCCCACACCTTTTTAAATACTATCAGCGGCCCAATTCTCAAGTGTCTTTTCCAGAGGGAATATATAAACAAAGAAAGGCGCCTCTGAGTGCAGCGAGCAAGTACAGTTTATTTTACAAGGTAAGGTATAAAAACACTCACATAGGTGACACAGTAAAAGCATAGACCGACTAAACACAAGGGAGAGAGATCGCCGTCACTCTCAGAATCTCTGAGGTATCCAGCTGTCAGACTGTCCTCTCTCTACCACCGCTACAGATGGAGATGGCTGGCTCGTGCGGTGGTGTCTAGGATGAGGAGTGGAACGCAGCAGAAGAGAAGTCCAAGGGTGATGGCGTCATAATAGCACTTCTATTCTGCTGCGTTTCACGCCTCATCCTAGACGCCGCCGCACGAGCCGGCCATCTCCATCTGTAGTGGTGGTAGAGAGAGGACGGTCTCACAGCTGGATACCTCAGAGATTCTGAGAGTGACGGCGATCTCTCTCCCTTGTGTTTAGTCGGTCGATGCTTTTACTGTGTCACCTATGTGAGTGTTTTTATACCTTACCTTGTAAAATAAACTGTACTTGCTCGCTGCACTCAGAGGCGCCTTTCTTTGTTTATATGTTGCAGTATCGGTGGACCGCGGGATCCGGGTCCACGTTTTCTCTGGCTGCCCTCAGTGCATTGTCCTAGTCTGATCCAACCATCGGTTCATCCACTTTCTCCCTTCATCTGGTTCAGAATCCCTTACCTGCTGGTCTTCCCTTCCCCCAGTCCCCGCTGGTAATAACATTGATACATGCGTTTCCTTGTATTGTATGAATCTTGACCCCACAATTCTCTATCTATGGCTATTTGATCTGCGCCCCATTACTTGTTTTATTATTTTCCAGAGGGAATGCTCCAGATTGGGTAAAAATAGAAAGACAGGCAGTCCCCCACAATACTATCGATTACTTGATGGGTGTACCTTCTAAATCGAGACCCCCAATCCTCTCCCCTACCTTGTCCCACTCTATGGCCCTCTGCGACTCGGTTCTCAAGTCCCCCAACCTGATCTCATCTCTTCGTCCACTCACTCACCTTTTTCATAATCCTCAGTTCCCTCCTCTATCGTATAGGCCACCTCTTATCGCTGTCCGGACCTCTGACGTTGTCTCATTTCATAAATAAGCTAGATATGCCACTCTCAGAAAAATTTTGCTTTTACCAAATACACCACTTCCTGACCACTTGGAATTCTAGGAAGGATCACTCAGGCACTACCCCATACGAGCAGTGGTGTTCGGGAACTGTGGATACGAGAGGTGGTATCTCTTTGATCTACGCTGCTCTGATGGAGGACTCATCCAGACCACCGCATGTTGATAAATGGGAAAGGGATCTAAACGTGGAGTGGGATGCGGAGAATTGGGCCACGTTATTCTCACGTTGCTATAAAGGGATCTCTAATATCTCATTGAAGGAAGCCAATTTAAAGATATTTATCAGATGGTATTTAGTACCTTCCAGATTAGCAGCTATGTTTCCTGATGCCTCTAACCTCTGCTTCAGAGGTTGCGAGCATGTGGGCACCTTCCTTCACACGTGGTGGGAATGTCCCCACCTGAGAGGTTTTTGGAACAAACTTTTCCATCTGATCCGTAGGGTCTCGGGTCATACGATCCCTCAATGCCCAGAAATAGCCCTCCTTAACTCAAAACCCGAAGGTCTGTCCAAACCGTTATTTAAGCTCATTCAATTTATTTTTCTGGGGGCTAAGATCACAATTGCTAGGTCTTGGAAATGCCCGTCAGTATCTTTCTCTGAGGCTATGCGGAAGATATCCTGGATAATGGTTCAAGAAAAGCTGGCCAGCTACATCCTGGATACCTCCCCTAAATTTGTTTGGGAACCCTGGAGGAATTACTTAAAACTACCAGGGTGACCCTTCATCTTCTACTTCTTAAATTAGCTTCACTGGTGTCTAATTTACCTTTTCTTCTATCTGGCTTTCTCTTCAAGTTACTTTGTCTTCTTTCTCTTCTAGTTTGTCTTTATCTCTATCTCTAATTGCTTAGTAGGGAAAGTTTGGTACAAGGGCTGCTCCGCCCCTCCCCAATTTTGAGGTGGGAGGGGGATATTAAAAACTCTCTCTAAGAGGATCTTTAAAAATGGGTTACGATAGTTTGGTTTAGTACAGTCTCTTATGCTATTTCAGAGAATATATCCTCTTTAGCTCCTTTTGAGGTAGGGTTCCCAGGGGAGGGGATGGTTAATGCCTGTCCTCCCGGTCACAGCTTGTTCCCAGAGGGGGTGACCGGGGAGACGGCGGGTTCTCTTAAGCCTGGGAGCTACCTTTATCACTTAGGTATTGCTCCTTCCATTACTATTTGCTTTTCTCTAATAATCAGAAATGTTTTTTTTTTTTTAGAGGATCTTCAGACTTTGTTATGTTATTTATATCTTCTTTCTACTAATATCCCGTTTTTTTTTTAACACATGTCCATATATATTTGCGTACTTTATCTGAGAAAATATGTGTACCAGACTTCAGGTTGTTATTTATACCTCTCTTGTTGTACTAAAAATTTTTTTTTTCAATAAAAAGATTTGAAACGAGAGAAGATGAACACCACGGGTCCCACAGCTTATACTTAGCGGGGCATCCCCTGTGCTCAAATATTACCTTCTCGAATAGCTGAACCTAATTTACCATCTGAGGCCATTGCCGGATAGATGGAGGCACAGATTGGTTCCACCTGAGGGCAATGCCCTTCCGTGCCAAGAAAAGAGTTTCTCGTACTAGAATTCTGGTGAGCTTAGGCCACTGCTCCTCATCCAAGATACCCAATAGGCATACATGTGGGGTACAAGGAACCAGAAACGAAAGGATCTGGGACAACATCTAAGTCACCCTTCTCCAATAGAGGACAATTACCGGGCACAGACACATTGCGGGGTTAAAGCTCTTTGGTGGGTACATCTGGCACATTCAGGTGTTGGAATGCGATGCATTGCATACAGCCTCACTGGCGATAAATTGGTCATATGTATCATATACAGAGTTAAACCATCTCATTATTCACCGCCGGCGACACAGACAGGTGTGAGGAACATGCCTCCTCCCAGTCCTCCTATGTAAGTTCCGGAATCAGTGCCTGCCACCTGTCATGTGCTGCTAGGGGCTGTCCAATCACTAATTTGTGCAGTAGATGGGAATACACATCAGATATCAGTCCCTTTGGGCCTTGAAATCTCAATATAACTATCAAGGGATATTCTGAAAACTGTGACGCATCGCCTCCAAATTGGGCATGAAGCGCGTGTCGGAGCTGCAGGTACCTATAAAATGCTGTCTGAGGAAGGTCACATTTACCCTGCAAATCTGCAAAAGAGGCCAGCACTCCATTGCTATAAATATCCTTCAAACGCGTCAGTCCCAATGTTCCCAGAACCCGCCGTCAACCAAATTCAGCAGGTGAGGGAACACAGGGTTATTCCACAGTGGTAGGTCTATATTTAACTGGCCAAAGTTGTCTAGTCTCTTAGCCTCCTTCCATAACAAGCGGGCCAGAGTAAGGATGGGAATTCTAACTTTAGGCTGTGAGTTCAACATGGCCTCTAGGGCTACCAACAGGTGTCTTAAGTGAAGGACAAATGCCAGGTGTGACTCTACCACCTCCGGACCGGCCGGTTCCAGCCAATTCACCAGGTGGCGCAGCTGCCCAGCCAGGTAGTAACAGTGCAAGTTGGGAAACCCCATCCCAGCCTCATCCTTAGGCAGTTGTAGCGTGGAAAATTTAAGTTTCCTTCTATTTTTGCCCCAAATAAAGGCTGTAAGCATAGCATCCAGAGTCTTAAAAAATGATTTTGGTATCACCGTAGGCATATAGGATGTTATTTATAGGCACTTGGGAAGGAGGATCATCTTGATCAAGTTGATCCGGCCCACCACTGACAGCAAGAGCTTAGCCCAAACGTTGAGTTTAAATCTAATTTCACTAAGCAGGGGATCATTGTTTACCCGGAATACATGCTTGGTTGACAATGTATGTAATGATGATCCCTAAATACTTAAAGGTGGCTACCACCTTCAGAATGTTATCCACTGCAATACAATCACAGGCCCGAGGATACAATGGCATTAGGGCCAACTTTTGCCAATTAATTTTCAGTCCAGAATAGGTTCCATATGTCTCAATAATCCGCATTGCAGCAGGCAAAGACTCCGAGGCGTCTCTCAAATATAAAATGAGGTCATCTGCATATAGCCCAATCCTATCTTCCCTATCGCCCAGAGTTATGCCAGTGACAAAAGGGGATTGTCTGATAGGCAGCGCCAGCGTCTCAATAGCAACTGCAAAAAGCAGGGGAGACAGGGGACACCCCTGTCTCGTGCCCCTATGAAGCAGCACAGGTGGTGACAAGATGCCGTTTACCAGCAGCTGAGACACCAGCGAATCGTATAGAATATTGACCCATTTGCGGAAGCTGTCTCCAAACCCAAATGATCTCAAAGCAGCCTGAAGGAAAGCCCATTCTATCGAATCAAAGGCTTTGGCTGTGTGCAGAGACGCCAAAGCACTGGACTCAGGTAGAAACTCCCTCAGCTGCACTATCAATTGTGTCCTGCGAATGTTGATGGACGTGGAGTTGCCGGGCATAAAGCCCGTCTGGTCAGAGTGAATAATGCTAAGGATGACTGAGTTGAGACGTTTGGCCAGGATTTTAGCTAGGATCTTGTAGTCTATATTGAGTAACGAAATTGGCCGATAGGATGCACAGTCAGTAGGAGTTTTATCGGGGTTGGGTATAAGTACAACTGTAGCTTTATACACTGATGGAGAAAGTCTGCCCTCCTGAAATATCTTAGCACAGACCTGTTGCAAAACTGGTGCAAGAGTTTCCAGATATCTCCAGTAGACCTCCTGGGGAAGGCCGTCTGAACCAGACGCCTTTCCAGCTGCCATGGAGGCCATCACCTCTTTAATGTCATCTATAGTGATTTCAGCATCTAGTAGTAATACCTGCTCCTGCGACAATGTCGGAAAATGTAAATCTGCCAGATATGATGTTATGTCATCAGTAGTTTGCGTGAGGGTAGAGGAGTACATGTCAGTATAGAACTCGTGGAAACACGTAAGTATGTCCTCTGCTTTACATGCTTCCGTGCCATCCGTCCTGACAATTTTAGTGACCAGTGAGCTAGAGCCCTGCTGCCTAGCCATATGTGCTAATAAATGACTGGATTGATTGCCATATTCAAAATATTTTTGTTGGGTAAAGAATGTTTTGCTCTTTGCGCTAGCAGACAAATGAGCCGAATATTCATGGGGCGCTTGTTCCCAGAGCACTCAGTTGGTACTAGTGGGTGCCGCTAAATACTGGGCCTCAGCTGCGCGGTATCTTTGTGCCAGGTCCTCTTCCTCCAAACGGAAAGTTTGTTTGATATATGCAATAGTGGATTTTAGGGCTCCCCTTAAATAGGCCTTCAGAGCATCCCAAAACATTGTATCCCTACTGGGTCCATGGGCTTCCAAAAAAACCCACAGCTGATCTGGGATCCTATCATTTTCTCCAATAAGAGATAGCCAAAAGGGTTGTACCTTCCAATTTCCACGGAGTCCTGTATACCCAATGTCCAGAGTAAGTTGCAGTGGGCAATGGTCAGACACCCCTCTGGACAAATAGGATATAGAGGAGACCTTCGGGAGAATCCTGTCATTTCCAAAAGCCAGATCAATTTGTGAAAGAGTCCCCTTAGCAGGGATAGACCACGAATAGGCCCTGGCACAGGGGTTGGAAACTCGCCACAAGTCATTCCAACCAAACTCCATCACCAGTAGGGCACAGGCCCTCCCGGTACCCGGTTGTGAGGCCAAGGGGCCCCCATACCTGTCTACAAGGGGGTCCATCAGCATGTTAAAATCCCCCATACACAAAACTAAAGCCCTCGGATAGAGAGCAGCAAACATCATAGCCTCCTTTAGCACCTGCAGGTTAGCCGGAGGATGATTATAAATACCTATTAGTACAGTTGGGCTTTTATGAATATATATCGCCCTAGGACGTCTTTATTGATCGATAAACATTCCCATGAAATCAATTTATGCACCAAAATAGACACCCCTCTGGAGTGGGAGCTATGACAGGAGTGGGCTGCCCACTGCAACCAAGGCTTTACCAACCGGTGCACATTGTCAGAAATTAACTAGTTTCACACTGCCTACAGCATATTTACGGCGGCAGTGTGGACGCTGGCCGCGAATCGCCATAAAATGACGGCGATCTGCAAATCGCCGCTAGGGGGCGCATGCCCGCCGCACTCCTGAGCCGCGATGAGCGGCCACAGGCAAAGAACGGGGAACCGCCGATGTAAACACGGCGGTTCCCCATTCTGACAGTGCAGGCATGGGAGATCTACTGATCCATGTCACTGGGATCAGTTAGATCTCTCATGCCCATGGTAGCCCAATCCCCCCCCCCCCACAGTAAGAACACACCCTGGGAACACACTTAACCCCTAGCTCCCCCCCCAGGTTAACCCCTTCACTGCCAATGACATTTATACATTTAAATTTCTGATCGCTGAATAAATGTCATTGGTCCCAAAAAAGTGTCAAAAATGTCAGACATGTCCGCCGCAATATCGCAGTACCGCTAAAAATTGCAGATCGCCGCCATTACTAGTAAATAATAAAAACCCCAGAAATTAATTCTCACCATCCGTAAACGCGGTCATTTTCGCGCAAACCAATCAAACGCTGATTGCGATTTTTTTTTATCACAAATATGAGGAAGAATATAAATTGGACAAAACCGGTGAAAATAAATTTTTTTTATATTTTTTTTTTGGATTTGAATTTTAGCAAAAAGTAAGAAATTTGGTTTTTTTTTTGCAAAATGGTTGCTCTTCTTTTGTTTATAGTGGTGATCAGAAATGACGCAGAGGGGATCAAATACCACCAAAAGAAAGCTCTATTTGTGGGAAAAAAAGACGCAAATTTTGTTAGGGTACAACGTCGCATTACCGCGCAATTGTCAGTTAAAGCGACGCAGTGCCAAATCGCAAAAAGTGCTCTGGTCCTAAAGTGGGAAATCCTTCCGGAGGTGAAGTGGTTAAATGTGTCTCCTGGAGACAAATAATATGCGAGCCAGATTGCAGTAGGACAGTGATCACCTGGGACCTTTTTTGTGGGGGTCCTAGGCCCCAAACATTCCAGGACAGTATGTTACACACACTAGCCATCACAAAAAGAGTGATACATATATCAAGACCATGATAGTAGTCTCATCAGGAGCAGAGCACGGTTACTGTACCGTGTGCCAAACAGAATGCTTGGAAATGGAAAACACAATGAGTATACAACCCAGAACTCAGGGTTCAGTACCAAACTATATACAGTACATAGTGGATATTTCAGAACCAGGATAGAGGCATAAGAAATTGCAAACGGGGCATTACCCGTACATTGCATCTGCAAATGCATGGGCAATACGTGGAAAGTTCGCCCATTCCCACACCTTCATCATAGCAGTGTGTGTGTGCTCTCAACCCAGGCTTAAAGTAGTAAGTACTGCAATCCTGTTGCACCATACCGTAGTTATTTCGGCTCCATTAGATAACATCTGAGTCAGAAAAAGCACATCATATAAACGTTGGGGCCAAGTCTCGTTAAAGTACACAGTTACGGCATGGTACAAAGAAAACAAAAATAAAAAACAAACATCCGAGAAACTGGAATGGAACTCCAAGTCAAAGCTAAAGTAGGGAGGCATCCTATAAGAAAATGGCATCAGAGCTTTCAGCAGTAGTCTTAGCAGTTGGATAGGAAAAGAAGAAAAGAGGCGCCTCTAAGTGCAGACTTTAAAAACAGTTTATTAAAACCAACAATTGGCAACTCACATGAGACAGAAGCTAAAAGCACATGAGCAGGTCCTCAACATGGTACGGCATTGACACATGAAATTGCTCTGAACCGGGGTTGCAAATATACTACACGAAAAAGACTGAGTCTACAATAGATTACCTCGGCTTTATTGATGCCATACCACGTTGTCCTAACGTCATGAATGATGAAATTCGGACCCAACTCTCGTGTGTGTGTGACGATACTACTTCCACACCCTTACCCGCTTGAAAGGTGCATAACGGGTACGTAAACGTCTACGTTACATGCCCATTACGGGGCAAACGTTAAAGAATACGGAGATAGGACCAAGACTTTATAGGTGATACATGACATATATCAAACCATGACTTGGGACTCAAGACCCAACATATGAGTAACACAAAAGGTAAAGGTTCGTAAGACAAACCGTGTGCCATGTCATTGGCACGAGACGAGGACTACTCTGATGATAG
>BLSH010370312.1:925855-943275 GCA_018402905.1 Glandirana rugosa | reverse complement strand
AGGAGTAGACCTAGGTAAATAGAAAGAAAGCAAGCTGACCCTCCCAGGGGGCCGTCCTCTCTCTCACATATAACCCCCCTGCTGTGCATAGCATATCAGTTCGTAACAAGCCGTACAAACGCAACACAGAGGGGTGGGTGCTGCGTCTGTCAGTGAACTCAGAGAAAAGGATTGTACAGTAAGTTTTAATAAAATCCCTTTTTCTTTTACGTTCACTAACAGACGCAGCCCTTCTTTTGACAAGTGGGATGTCCTAAAGCTGTGTCAGGCAAGAGGGGTGGGTAAACAATAACAACTGTACCCAACAGAGTCCTCTCAGGACGCGCCAGTCGCGCCTACACCGCCGCCTGCAAAACTTTGCGGCCAAAGGCAGCATCTGCAGATGCTGAAATATCAACTTTGTAAAACTTAGTAAACGTGTGCACTGAGGTCCAAATGGCTGCCTTGCACTCCTGTGACACCGAAGCCTGGTGTCTGAAAGCACAGGAAGTGCTAACTGCCCTGGTGGAATGAGCTGTGACTGGAAAAGGGGGAACTTTGCCCCGAACAGTATACGCATGGGTCACGGTCTGCCTGATCCAACGGTTAACAGTAGCCGACGAGGCCGCCAATCCCTTGAGCGGACCATCCGTCAGTACAAACAACGCATCAGACTTCCGAAAGGAAGCTGCAGTTTCCAAGTACACCCATAAAGCCCTCATGACATCCAAGGAATGTAACTCAAATTCTTTGGGATGCGACGGGTGCGGACATAAGGAAGGAAGAACAATATGTTCATTAATGTGAAAAGAAGAGACCACCTTTGGTAGAAACGAAGGCGAAGGACACAAGACCGCCTTGTCCTTGTGAAGGATTAGGTAAGGAGACTTGCAGGACAATGCTACCAACTCAGACACCCGCCTAGCGGATGTAATGGCCACCAAGAAAGCCACTTTCTGCGACAGCAATTGTAAGGGAATATCCCTGATCTTCTCATATGGCGGTTTCTGCAGAACAGAAAGTACCAAATTCAAATCCCACAGCGCCAAGGGCGACCATCTCTGAGGAGCCACATGGCGTAAACCCTGTACAAATGTACGAATCAAAGATGGTGACGCCAAAGGCCGCTGAAAAGGAATCGCCAGAGCCTAAATCTGACCCTTAAGGGTACTCAATGCCAACTTCTTATCCAGGCCCTGCTGCAAAAAAGTCAGAACCCTGGACACCACGTAAGAGCGGGGGTTCCAACCCCCCGCCTCACACCAGGCAATATAGGCCTTCCAGGTGCGATGATAAATCTTGCGCGAAGTACACTTGCGCACTTTAAGCATGGTAGTGATCACTGAGTCAGCGACACCCCTATCCCTCAACACCTGGGACTCAATAGCCAAGCCGTCAAAGCCCGCGAGGGTAAAGCAGGGTGCAGAATGGGTCACTGCGACAGGAGATCTTCTCACAGCGGAAGACGCCAGGGAACGTCTGCCACCATTCGCACCACGTCGGCGTACCAAGGGCGCTGAGGCCAATCTGGAGCCACCAGGATTGTCGGAATCCCCTCCGCTTCTATCCTGCGTAGTAACCGCGGTAGAAGCTTGATGGGGGGAAAGCGTACAGGAGCCGATACCGACCCCATGGCGCTACCAACGCGTCCGTGTTGGCCGCCAACAGGTCCCTTGTCCTGCACACAAAGGTCTGCACCTTGTGATTGAACCTGGACGGCATGAGGTCCACGTCTGGCGTGCCCCACTTGTGGCAAATCTGGCGGAACACCTCTGGATGTAGGGACCATTCCCCCTGATCCAGTGTCTGGCGACTGAGAAAGTCCGCCTGCCAATTTTTTACGCCCGGAATGTAAATGGAGATTGCCAGCACGTGCAGTTCTGCCCATCTCAGAATGAGAGCCGCTTCTGCAGCCGCTGCCGAGCTCCTTGTTCAGCCCTGATGGTTCATGTACACCACAGCCGTGGCGTTGTCCGACTGAACCCAAACCGGGAGGCCGTGCAGTTTTACCGTTCAGTGGGAGAGGCAAAGCCTGATCGGCCTCAACTCCAGTACATTGATCGGAAGGCGAGATTCCTGCGCCGACCAATGGCCCTGGGCAGATAATTGCCCCAGGACCCCTCCCCAGCCCGATAAGCTGGCGTCCGTCGTGACTATCGACCAAGTCAGGGGAAGGAAGGACTTCAACGTCAGGGCCGGGGCCCGAAGCCACCAAGCCAACGATCCTTTGGTCTGATGATCCAATCTGATCAGCCGGTCCAGGGACAGCGGAGACTTGTCCCACCGTGACAGAATCGGTCACTGAAGAAGCAGAGTGTGACTCTGGGCGTAAGGTATCGCCTCGAAGGCCGAGACCATGAGCCCCAACACCCGCATACAGAACCCTAATGAGGACCACTGGCATGACAGCAGGGTTCGCACCGCTGCTTGCAGAGTCAGTAACTTGGCCGGAGGTAAGAATATCTTCGCCTGCCCCGTGTGCAGAATCAGACCCAGATATTCCAGGCGACAAGACGGGGTCAACGACAACTTCTGCAGGTTGATCAGCCAGCCAAAGTCCTTCAATGAGGCCATGGTGATAGCCACATTCTCCTGCAGAGCTGAGGCAGACTCCGCTCTCAGGAATAAGTCGTCGAGGTAAGCTACCACCACGATGCCCCTCTGCCTCAACAGCGCCAGCACCGGGTCCACCAACTTGGTGAACACCCGAGGAGCCGAGGCCAGACCGAAGGGAAGTGCCACGAATTGATAATGAAGATCTCCCACCGCAAAGCGCAGGAAGCGCTGGTGCCAGAGACAAATTGGAACGTGGAGGTACGCGTCCCTGATATCCAGAGACGCCAGGAAGTCCCCTTGGTGCAGGGCAGCCACGACCGAACGGACAGATTCCATTCTGAATTTTCGCGCTTTCACAAAGTGGTTTAGCGCCTTTAGGTCCCGAACTGGCCTGACCCCCACCTTTTTGGGCACCACAAATAGGTTTGAATAGAAACCGTGTAACCTTTCCAACGAAGGTACTGGTACAATCACCCCCTGTTCGGCGAGCGCCTGAACAGCCCCTAGGAGAACCTCCCGACGTCCCTGAGGGAGTCTCAAGTTCGATGGGAAGAACCTGTCTGGGGGTAGAGTGCTGAGCTCTATCCTGTACCCGGAGGACACCACTTCCTGCACCCACTGGTCGGAAATGCGGGCAGTCCACCTGTCTGCGAACCCCAGAAGTCGGCCCCCCACCCGCGAGTCGGGTGGGGGCAGCCCATCATGCGGAGGAGGACTTATCCTCTGCCTTTTCACTCTTGCGCTGCCAGGGTCTTTTACCGGGCCTCGAACCCTTGCCCGCTGCACCGGGCGCACGAAAAAACCTCTTCTGACCCGACGGAGCAGGGCCCTGCTTACGGCGGAACTTCCGCTGCTTGGGCTCCGGGAGGAAAGTACTCTTCCCCTCAGTTAAATCCTTAATGATTTCATCCAGCTGCGCCCCAAAGAGCCGACCGCCCTGAAAAGGGAGATCCGTGAGACCCTTCTTAGACGCATAGTCACCCGACCAAGAGCGTAACCAGAGCACCCGTCTGATAATGACTGCAAAAACAGACATTTTAGACAACATGGGAAGCAGGTCCAGAGCTGCGTCACACAGGTACCGAACACCCTCTATCAGATGGTCTGCCCGCTGCGATGCCTCGAGCGGCCTTCCGTCGTTCAACTCATTTTGCAACTCAGTCGCACACTTGGTAAGAGATTGAGCCGCCATAGCTGACGCCAGAGCCGGTCTTATGGCTGATCCCACCAACAAGAAGTGCCTTAGACACAGCCTCAGTCCGCCTATCGGCCGGATCCTTAAAGGAGGGGGACCCCTCCAAGGGAATGTTCATTGCCTTATTCAGACGAGCCACCGGAGGGTCCACTGCGGGGGATGCCCACTTCTTCACGAAACTATCCTCAAACGGGTAGCGTATAGCGAAGCATTTGGGCAGGGCGAAGGAATTCTGCCACTCCCTATAGACCAAATGGTCAAAAAATTGATCCTGGGTGGCCTAGCAGACCCGCAAACGTATGCAGTCTCCTGCGACTCCCCTGCTGGGTCCAGTCGCAAAGACGCATGGATATCAGCAATCAGTGCGGCCCCACCAGCGCCTTCTCGCGCGCAACTGAGGCCCCTTGGTCTTCCTCGCCGTCCGAGAGCCTCAGCTCACCTTCAGAGAGTTCCACTGGGGTCCCCGTGGCCACTTCCGGCTCAGACTGTTCCCCCCGATGAAGGAGGAGGAGGTGGACGTTTCTTAGGGGCCCCCACAGCACGGCTCGGTCCCTCCCGGGGAAAAAATTCCCCAAACACTGACCTCAACTGGTCCAGGGACACCAAAGTCCCTATTGCAGGTTGCGCTTCCGCTGGCTCCTCTTTGGAGGGACCCGCAGGTTCAGCCGCCATTGCGCCCCTGTATACTGACAAGCAGAAAGGACCTGACACCCACACAATGCAGCCCCACCACTGCCCCACAGATCAACCAGGGGAGAAAAAACCCAGGAGGACTGCACCCACCGCTATCAGCACCCCAGGGAGAGCCCAGCTATACTCGCTGTTTGTTGCCTCTCAGAGCGCTGCGCCCCAGTATGAATGCTAGAGAACCGCCAGTCAGAGAGCCTGCGCCGCCTGTGCCATCCACGATGTTCCAGGGTGAAAGAGGAAGCATCGGCTAAAAACGCACGTTTTTTCCTTCCCCAGGCACATCCAAAATGGCCGCCGAGCGGTCACAAGAGGCCAAAAGCCTGATATACAGGCCGCGACTCGACACTAGAGGCCAAAATCCCCAACAAAATGGCCGCGGCTACGGCAATATGGCGGCGATACGCCGCATGGCGGCTCCTAAGTGCGGGGGTGTAGGAGGGGGGCGAAAACACCCAAGGGAACCTGAGCCCTAAATCAGAGACCCTCCACTGGCTGGCCCGACCGCTAACAAGCGCCCAGCCCACCCCCCCTCCGCGCCCCTAGGGGGGGAGAGGGGGTCACTCACCAGTCCGACGGGCATAGCGGGTAGCCACCCATTTGCAGACCTTCCTCCCCTGCGGGAGAGGGATGCTGCAGGCCACACGCCCCTGGATGGGAACAAGGTCCGGTCACTGGGCGCAAGTGGGGGTCACCCACACGGAACGGGCACGATGCGGCGGACCCTGTCACGGCTAAGGTTAGCTCGCATCGGTCGGCCGTGCTGGGGATAGTACAGGATTCTGGATATCCTCTATGCCCCAGCCGGCTTCTTAATAGCAGTCTTCATCAGATGAAAAACACAAAAAAAGCAGTAGCAAAAAGGAAACCGCAGGTCCCATAAGGGAACCAGGTCTAACTCCTTGCACTAGGCATAATAAAACTGATATGCTATGCACAGCAGGGGGGGTTATATGTGAGAGAGAGGATGGCCCCCTGGGAAGGGTCAGCTTGCTTTCTTTCTATTTGCCTAGGTCTACTCCTGGTAGGATGTGCATATAACCCACTTGTCAAAAGAAGGCCTGCGTCTGTCAGTGAACGTAAGAGAAAAGTACATTTTCTCCTTCACTGATGGTAACTGATGGGGTTGCACTGACAGGCACTAATGAGGCAGTACTGATTGGCACTGATGAGGCGGCATTGATGAGGTGGCACTTATGATGAGGAACTTATATGCGGCACTGATAAGCAGCAGTACGAGCACTTGGGCACTGAATGGTGCCACTGATGGGCGGCAGTTACAAGGAGACACTGGCAAGCATCACAGATGGGCACAGTGTCATCCCTATTGCACAGTGTGTGCCCCTTACCCATTGGTCTTGGATGGGCTCCCTGGGGCTCCTGGGTGGGCTTCCCTGGTGGTCCCTGGGTGGGCTCCCTGGTAGCAATCCTAGGGGAGCTGCACTGATAAACAATCAGCGCAGACCCCACCTGTCAGGAGAGCTGCCGATCGGCTCTCCCCTACTCACGTCTGCAGATGCGAGTAGAGGAAAAGCAGATACATGGCTCTTCCTGTTTACACTGTGACCAGCTGTGATTTGTGATCACATGGTAAAGAGCTTCTGACAGACTGACACACCACACTGCCGATCACCAAGCTGCGGCGTCAGGTTGTTATCCTGCTGGGGACTCCTGATGTGGAGTATCCAGCAAAAGCACTGGCAATAGGGCAGAGTGCTGCTGGCCTCTGCCCTCAATGAGCAAAAGATGCGGTATCCACCTGTATACCCCAGGGATGCTAGGCAGTCGGCCAAGATCCCCAACAGCATGATGAAGTGAGCCCAGCCACCCTGCCTTATTTCCAGCGGCTGACAGGACGCCAGGGAGAAGGGCCAGTCCGCACTTCTCTCCAGCAGCGGATATGTTCTCCGAGAGAGGCAGAGGTTGGCTGGGTGAGTAATGCTATATTTGGGACAATTTGGGGTACTGTGTGGATACCGGGATTGGGCAACTGGAACTACTGACTAACTTCAAAGTCAACCCGTCTGGGGTCTCCTCCTGTGTTAGTCTCCTACCGAAAGGGGAGAGATGTCACGGGAGTCACTTTAGGCGGGGGGCCCGTGTAACCCAGAATCCCTAGGAGAGGTTGGTAAACCCTTGCTTCAGCCCCCCATGTCTAAGTCACTCTGTGTCTATTAGAGGCACAGGGTGACCAAGAAATTGGGCAGTTATGTAATGGACTCTGAGAATGTGGGTGTGGATTACTACAGATGGGACAGTAATATTTACCAACAATATCCCTCAAAAATTCTACGATACATGAATTCCACTGTATCAGAATGATGGAACATTGTAAGAGCTTTGTAGACTAGACTGTTGCCATGCCGTCTCCAATTTCTGATTGATCAAAGCATTGCTTAGATGTAGACTCCATTGTTACTTGTTAATTCCTAATTAACTATGTGGATGTGTTTATACTAGTAACAATGTGTATTGCAGTTTGTGATCTAGGAGACGATACGTCTAGCCTTGAAGATCGCCTAGGTTAATTAAATGACTAGATAATTACAGTGGGGCAAAAAAGTATTTAGTCAGCCACCAATTGTCCAAGTTCTCCCACTTAAAAAGATGAGAGAGGCCTGTAATTTTCATAGTTACATAGTCAGTGAGGCTGGAAAAAGACACGAGTCCATCAAGTCCAACCCATGCGTGTGTTTTTTATGTCAGTATTAAGTTGTATATCCCCCAATGTTGTGGTCCCTTAGGTGTGCATCTAATAGTTTCATCATAGGTACACTTCAACTATGAGAGCCAGAATGAGAAAAAAATCCAGAAAATCACATTGTCTGATTTTTAAAGAATTTATTTGCAAATTATAGTGGAAAATAAGTATTTGGTCACCTACAAAAAAGCAAGATTTCTGGCTCTCTCAGACCTGTAACTTCTTCTTTAAGAGGCTCCTCTGTCCTCCACTTGTTACCTATATTAATGGCACCTGTTTGAACTCGTTATCAGTATAAAAGACACCTGTCCACAACCTCAAACAGTCAGACTCCAAACTCCACTATGGCCAACACCAAAGAGCTGTCAAAGGACACAAGAAACAAAATTGTAGACCTGCACCAGGCTGGGAAGACTGAATCTGCAATAGGTAAGCAGCTTGGTGTGAAGAATTCAACTGTGGGAGCAATTATTAGAAAATGGAAGACATACAACACCACTGATAATCTCCCTCAATCAGGGGCTCCACGCAAGATCTCACCCCGTGGGGTCAAAATGATCACAAGAACAGTGAGCAAAAATTCCAGAACCACACGGGGGGACCTAGTGAATGACCTGCAGAGAGCTGGGACCAAAGTAACAAAGGCTACCATCAGTAACACACTACGCCGCCAGGGAATCAAATCCTGCAGTGCCAGACGTGTCCCCCTGCTTAAGCCAGTACATGTCCGGGCCCGTCTGAAGTTTACTAGAGAGCATTTGGAGGATCCAGAAGAGGATTGGGAGAATGTCATATGGTCAGCTGAAACCAAAATATAACTTTTTGGTAAAAACTCAACTTGTCGTGTTTGGAGGAGAAAGAATGCTGAGTTGCATCCAAAGAACACCATACCTACTGTGAAGCATGGGGGTGAAAACATCATGCTTTGGGGCTGTTTTTTTGCAAAGGGACCAGGACAACTGATCCATGTAAAGGAAAGAATGAATGGGGCCATGTATCGTGAGATTTTGAATAAAAACCTCCTTCCATCAGCAAGGGCATTGAAGATGAAACATGGCTTGGTCTTTCAGCATGACAATGATCCCAAACACACCACCCGGGCAACAAAGGAGTGGCTTCATAAGAAGCATTTCAAGGTCCTGGAGTGGTCTAGCCAGTCTCCAGATCTCAATTCCATAGAAAATCATTGGAGGGAGTTGAAAATCTGTGTTGCCCAGCGACAGCCCCAAAACATCACTGCTCTAGAGGAGATCTGCATGGAGGAATGGGCCAAACTACCAGCAACAGTGTGTAAAAACCTTGTGAAGACTTACAGAAAACGTTTGACCCCTGTCATTGCCAACAAAGGGTATATAACAAAGTAATGAGATGAACTTTTGTTATTGACCAAATACTTATTGTCCCCCATAATCTGCAAATAAATTCTTTAAAAATCAGACAATGTGATTTTCTGGATTTGTTTTCTCATTCTGTCTCTCATAGTTGAAGTGTACCTATGATGAAAATTACAGGCCTCTCTCATCTTAAGTGGGAGAACTTGCACTATTGTTGGCTGACTAAATACTTTTTTGCCCCACTGTAGTTCATGTTAATTTATGTTTCTAGTTACAGTTGAATTGTTAAAGTACTGTGATCAGGAGGGGAGGGAGGAAAGTACTCCTGGTGTATATATTTGTGTGAGTTTGTTCTAATAAACATTCATTGTTCAGCAGCCAAAACGAGTCCTGCCTAGTTCTTGGTTGTAATATCTGATATCTGATGTCCAGACTGGAGGAGGTTGTATGCTGACGGAAGTACTCAAGCGGAGTGGGTCGGTTCCGTGACAGGCGCCATTCCACGAGTGTGTGCAATTTCAAAGTGTGACATTTTAGGTATTGATGTACTCGGTGTAACATCATCTTTCACATAATGCAAAAAAATTCGGCTAACTTTACTGGGTTTTTTTTTTTAAATGCATAAAAGTTTTTTTTCCAAAACAAAACACGTTTGAAAAATCAAAAAACAAAACACAAAGGAAGGCGCCTCTAAGTGCAATAAGCTTGGTACATTTAATGGATAACCAGATTAAGAACACTCACATGGATATAAAAAAGTAGGCATTATCGGCTGATCATATGGAGCAGAGGAGTCGCTGTCACTCCCAGGGTGTCCGAGATGTAATGGGCCGGAAGGATCCTCCGTTCGTACGTCACCGTATCTAGATGGAAGAGCCGACTTGTGCGGTGACAGGAGCGAGGCTAGGAACGCGGCTGCACGGAAGTCCTGGGGTGATGGCGTCATAGGAGTGCGACGCGTTTCGTAGGCTAGCAGGTCAGATGGTATGTGTCCTGCGCCATTGATTTGCGTGACGAAGTGGCGCAGGACACATACCATCTGACCTGCTAGCCTACGAAACGCGTCGCACTCCTATGACGCCATCACTCCAGGACTTCCGTGCAGCCGCGTTCCTAGCCTCGCTCCTGTCACCGCACAAGCCGGCTCTTCCATCTAGATACGGTGACGTACGAACGGAGGATCCTTCCGGCCCATTACATCTCGGACACCCTGGGAGTGACAGCGACTCCTCTGCTCCATATGATCAGCCGATAATGCCTATTTTTTTTATATCCATGTGAGTGTTCTTAATCTGGTTATCCATTAAATGTACCAAGCTTATTGCACTTAGAGTCGCCTTCCTTTGTGTTTTGTCTTTTCAGCTCATTGGACCGTGGGATCCGGGTCCATATCTTGTGGGCTGCCCTCAGTGCTTCCCTCTGGACTGGTTGATATACCACTTCATGCTTCCCTTATCTTTGTGTATATGGTCTGATGTACATAGGTCCAGGTAGTCTCTTAATTGTGTTCATTTTTTTCCTTACCTTTCCTATCGGCTTATCCCAGCCATTTCATTATATTGGTATCCATATACACCCCATGTTGCCCCCCCCCCCTTTCCAATTGTATGCCTCCACCCACTTGTGCACCATCACTTGCTTTATTCGTTTGAAAAATGACTGTGCAAATACTGTGCGAGATAAAAAGTTGCAGTGAACACCATTTTATTTCCTAGGGTGTCTGCTAAAAAAAACATATATAATGTTTGGTGGTTCTGAGTAATTTTCTAGCAAAAAAATTATGATTTTTACATGTAGGAGCGAAGTGTCAGAATTGGCCCGGTAGGCAAGTGGTTAAATTCTGTGTATGTCTTCACACTGGTCCCTTGCGCTTCCATTGTAGTGTTACAGATCTTGCTTGCCACATTTTCGGTCAGTAAAAAAAGGCAACAAAATGCACCTCCCTGTTGAAATGCGCTGAAAATGCAGCAACAACACATCAATAATGTCTGTGTTACATTTTTGATGTGGTTTTTGAGTCACATGACCTATGATAAACTCACTATGAGCACAGCAAAATGTCTGTAAATACACAGCAATATTGCGTGTATTTTCGGCACTCTTTTCCTTTAAGAAAAATACCGAAAACTCAATTTTCAGACCCCAACATTTTGGTGCATCTCTACTCTAAACTGGTAACCTGTAAACTTTTAAAGCGTTGCCTATGGATAATTTAATTCCATCTTAAAAAAATGAATAACAAAATGAAATAATTGCGCTTAGTAGTAAATATTGTTGCTCCGCATCTTTAAATTGTCAATTAAACTGTGAAGATTCTGTCATTCATAATAAAACCTCATATCATGTGCAAAATGTCACAAATAAATGTGAAATGAACCATCCTTAATAAAAAAAAAGTATACTGGGTCATAAAATGAGTTTAGCTTAAGTGCAAACACTGCAAATTTGCAAATAAAGCTGAAACAAAAGTCACCAATAAATAAACTCGACCATGACTTCTGTGCAAATGATCTCTATTGTGTAATAAGTTCATTCCATCTGCAAACACCACAGATGTGCAGATTTTTTCATTGTGCAAACAGACTCCTCAGTGGCCTCTATTGTGATTCCTCCACCACACAAAGCACCAGCCTCTTACCCAAATCACAGACCCCAGATTATAGGTCACATGGTGCTTGTTCTATAGGCTGCATACTGTACGTTCGTATCCAGACCCAGACAAGCGGAGTGAGAGCGGTGAATACACTACTCCTCTACTGCCCCTGCCATTGAAATGAATGGCCAGCACTTCCGAAGCGCCTGCAAAGCGCTTTGGAAGCGCCGCAAGTGGCAGCAAAGCGCCGATATAACAACAGTAACTGTAGCCCCAGTGTGAAAGAAGCCTTACCCAGTTCCTCTGAATCATTCAGATGTTCATTAGCAAACTTCAGACGGGCCTGTACATGTGCTTTCTTTAGCAGGGGGACCTTGCGGGCGCTGCAGGATTTCAGTCCTTCACAGCATAGCGTGTTACCAATTGTTTTCTTGGTGACTTTGGTCCCAGCTGGCTTGAGATCATTGACAAGATTCTCCTGTGTAGTTCTGGGCCAATTCCTCACCGTTCTCATGATCATTGAAACTCTACGGGGTGAAATCTTGCATGGAGCCCCAGACAGAGGGAGTTATTTTATATTTCTTCCATATGCGAATAATCGCACCGACTGTTGCCACTGTCTCACCAATCTGCTTGGTGATGGTCTTGTAAACTATTCCAGTCTTGTGTAGGGGTACCATCTTGTCCCTGCCACCCTTGGACAGCTCTTTGGTCTTGGCCATGGTGGAGAGATTGGATCCTGATTGATTCTGTGGACAGTTGTCTTTTATACAGGTAACAAGCTGAGATTAGGAGCACTCCTTTTAAGAGCCGATTCATACAGGGGCGACTTGTCAGGCGACTTAGTTGCCTGACAATTCGCGCTTCATGCACTGCAATGGAACCATTCTAATAGGAGCGACTTAGAAAAAGGTTCCTGTACTACTTTGGGGGCGACTTCAGGCGACTTGCAATGACTTCTGTTACAGAAGTAATTTGCAAGCCGCTCTGAAATCGAGCTGTGCGGGGCGGCTTCATAAGAGAGTGCTCCTAATCTCAGCTTGTTACCTGTATAGAAGACACCTGGGAGCCAGAAATCTCGCTGACCGATATGGGATCAAATACTTATTTCACTCATTAAAATGCAAATCAATTTATAACTTTTTTGAAATGCATTTTCCTGGCTATTTATCTTGTTATTCTGTCTCTCACAGTTAAAATAATACTACTATTAAAATTATATAGACTGATCATTTCTTTGTCAGTTGACAAATGCATAAAATCAGCAGGAGATCAAATACATTTTTCCCTCACTGTGTAGAGCTTCCTTTTTCTTTTCTGTTATAAAAATTAAATGTTTTGAACATTTTTTTGCCACAAGTTTATGAAAAACATGGAAAGAGAATGAAACCGTATTTTTTTCTTACATAAAGTTGTCAATTTGTAAGATATTTCTAACACACAGCATGGACATACCAAGAATTATACCCCAAAGTACATTGTGCTACACGTCCCTGGGATTCCACGGGATCTTACTCCAAACCCTACAGTGAGAGCTCCCCGCTATCATCTGTCATGCTGAAGATTTGTAAAACCTTCCTGCTTATCTAAAATGTATTGTACATAGCTGGCTCTGCTCGTGACCCTGGGGCATATGTGGTTGCATCAGGACACAGACATGGCTGCGCTGGTGTGGATGATCAGGACACTGGCGTTGCTGCACTAGTGTAACTGATCAGGGCTCTGACATGGCTGCACAGGTGTGAAAGACTGGTGTGGCTGATCAGAGCTCTGACGTGGCTGCACTGGTGTGGATGGCTGGTGGGCAGATCAGGGCTCTGATGTGGATGGCTGGTGGAGCAGATTAGGGCTCTGGTGTGGATGGCTGGTGGGGCAGATCAGGGCTCTGATGTGGCTGTACTGGTGTGAATGACTGTGAAAAATCACATTGTATGTAACCACTCACTGATCCTGCACAGATCGGCTCTCCTTCTTTCACACATGGTCTCTGCGTGAAGAAAGGACCTTTTATTTACACTGTGACAGTTCTGATTGGATACAGCTGATCACATGGTGGGCCGCTGTGATTGTTCCTTTAGGCTGGGTTCACACTGGTACGTTTCCCTATGAGAGCCATCTTAACTGGACTGACACAAGTCGGTCCGACTTTGAAAAAGGTTCCAGCACTACTTTGATCCTGCTTCACCCCATTGAATATCATTGAAGTCGGATCTTTATCTTAACGGATCTGACTTTGGCATGCGACTTGTGTTCTGAGGATCTTAAAGGGGAACCCCACACCAAAATGTAAAAAAAAAAAAACAGCATAGAATTCCCCCTCCAAGACCATACCAGACCAGTCTGGAATGGATTTTAAGGGGAAGCCCCACACCAAAAATGGCGTGAGGTCCCCCCCAAAATCCATACCAGACCTTTATCCGAGCATGCAGTTTGGCAGATCAGGAAAGGGGGTGGGGACGAGGGAGCGCCCTCCAAACCATACCATGCCACATGCCCTCAACATGGGGAGGCTGGTGCTTTGGGGCAGGGGGGCCCTGCTTCCCCCACCCCAAAGCACCCTGTCCCCATGTTGATGGGGACAAGGGCCTCTTCCCGGCTTCCCTGGCTGGTGGTTGTCGGGGTCTGCGGGCGGGAGGCTTATCGGAATCTGGACGCCCCCTTGACAAGCGTGCCCCCGGATCCCTTGTTGACACTTTTTTTTTTAGGTGAATGGGTAGGGGTACTATGTACCCCATACTCATTTACATAGGGTGGGATCTGGGAGCTTCCAGATTCGAAAAGCCTTTCGCCTGCAGACGCCGACAACCACCGGCCAGGGCT
Source organism: Glandirana rugosa (assembly GCA_018402905.1). Classification (NCBI taxonomy): domain Eukaryota; kingdom Metazoa; phylum Chordata; class Amphibia; order Anura; family Ranidae; genus Glandirana; species Glandirana rugosa. The sequence continues at coordinate 929,410 of BLSH010370312.1, read as the reverse complement.
GTCAGGAAGAGGCCCTTGTCCTCATCAAGGGGACAAGGTACTTTGGGGTTTGGGGGGGGTCGCCACCCCCTTTCCTGATCTGCCAGACTGCATGCTCGGATAAGGGTCTGGTATGGATTTTGGGGGGAACCCTACGCCGTCTTTTTATTTTGGAGTTGGGGTTCCCCTTAAATTCCAAAGGGTCTGGTATAGCCTTGAAGGGGGACCTCTATCTTGTTTTTTTTTTTTTAATTTGGCGTGGGGTTCCCCTTCAACATTCATACTAAACTCAAAGGACCTGGTATTGTCGAGATCAAAGTCGGATCCTTGTTTTGAAGTCAGACGGAAGTTTGACTTCAAGTTGCAGGGCAAAGTCGGATCCACAGTCATGACTGTCGTATCATACCAGTGTGAACCCAGCCTTACCCCAATCTGTGAACATTTTAATAGTTCTAAAAATGTGTTGGTTTATTGGTGACTAGATTTGAACGAACCCAGACTGTAAAGTTAGGGTCCGTACCCGACTTTGGGGTGTCCGTGCCCCGGACATTTGCAAAAAAAAGTCCGGGTTCGGGATTCTGGTATTTTGCGCGCCTTTTCTATAGCTGTAGGGCCGCCAATCAACAAGCGTTTTACTCGTTTGCCCATAGAAGCCATCACAGCCATGCCTACTAATGGCATGGCTGTGATTGGCCAGTGCATCATGTGACCAAGACTATTTTTGGCGCCTTTTCTATAGCTGCAGGGCAGCCAATCAACAACCGTTTCACTCATTTGCCCTTAGAAGCCATCACAGCCATGCCTACTAATGGCATGGCTGTGATAGGCCAGTGCATCATGTGACCCAGCATCTATATGAGCTGGAGTCAGGTATGCCGCGTGTCACATCGTCTCAGGCTAGTGTAGGGAGAGCATGCTGCCGGCGCTGTGAGGGACAGATTGCCAATCTAATATCATCTCATCCTGCATTACAGACAGATTCCTGGTGGTGATGTGAGGGCAAAGCTTAGCGTTCTAAAACGATCTGATACTGGACTAGGTAGAGTTTACTACTGCTGTGAGGGATAGATTACCGATCTAATATCATCTCGTCCTGTATTGCAGAAAGGTTCCTGGAGGTGTTGTGAAGGGAAAGCTTAGCGTTCTAAAACCATCTGATACTGCATTAGGTACAGTTTACTGGTGCTGTGAGGGACAGATTATTGTTCTAAAATCATTGCCTAGTGCTATAGGGAGAGGTTCCTGCTGGTGCTGCGAGGGGCAGATTGTTGTTCTAAAATCATCACAAACTGCTATAGGGAGAGGTTCCTGCTGGTGCTGTGAGGGGCAGATTATTGTTCTAAAATCATCACATACTGCTATAGGGAGAGGTTCCTGTTGGTGCTGTAAGGGACAGACTATTGTTCTAAAATCATCTCCCAGTTCTATAGGGAGAGGTTCCTGCTGGTGCTGTGAGGGACAGACTATTGTTCTAAAATCATCTCCTAGTTCTATAGGGAGAGGTTCCTCCTGGTGCTGTGAGGGACAGATTATTGTTCTAAAATCATCACATACTGCTAGAGGTAGAGGTTCCTACTGGTGCTGTGAGGGACAGATTATTGTTCTGAAATCATCACATACTGCTAGAGGGAGAGGTTCCTGCTGGTGCTGTGAGGGACAGATTATTGTTATAAAATCATCTCCTAGTGCTATAGGGAGAGGTTCCAGCTGGTGCTGTAAAATACACATTATTGTTCTAAAATCATCTCCTAGTTCTATAGGGAGAGGTTCCTGCTGGTGCTGTGAGGGACAAATTATTGTTCTCAAATCATGACATACTTCTAGAGGGAGAGGTTCCTGCTGGTGCTGTGAGGGACAGATTATTGTTCTCAAATCATCACATACTGCTAGAGGGAGAGGTTCCTGCTGGTGCTGTGAGGGACAGATTATTGCTCTGAAATCATCTCCTAGTGCTATAGGGAGAGGTTCCTGCTGGAGCTGTAAGGGACAGATTATTGTTCTAAAATCATCTCCTAGTGCTATAGGGAGAGGTTCCTGCTGGTGCTGTAAGGGACAGATTATTGTTCTAAAATCATCACATAGTGCTAGAGGGAGAGGTTCCAGCTGCTCCTGTGAGGGAAAGATTATTGTTCTAAAATCATCTCCTAGTTCTATAGGGAGAGGTTCCTGCTGTTGGTGTGAGCGGTGCATTTCTTGCACAAAAATAAAAACTGCGTCTACGTTGTTTTCCAGAAAAAAAAAAAAAAAGATTTTTTTTTTTTTTGTATTAATAAATAAATAGTGCTACATAGTACATTTGCGACCAGAATGAGGAGAGCATCAAATAAGGGACGTGGTCGTGGTGCTGCTGGTGTTGGTGAAGTTCCTGTTGCAAGGAGAGGATGTGGTCGATTTGTGCTAGCTACACGCAAAAGTGAAACACCTTCTTCAGGTGCGAGTAGCCGATAGAACCTTCAACGTTATATGGTAGGTCCGCTCACCGAATGGTGAGGCCAGAACAAGTACAGACGATAGTAGATTGGGTGGCTGACAATGCCTCCAGTTCCTTCACATTGTCTCCCTTGATGAAAGCTCAGAGTTGGCACCTGAACCCCATGGCCATCTGTCTTTTACCTCAGCCCCTTGTAAATCAGCCAAGGAGTCTGAGCCCCAAGTCATGCAACAGTCTCTTCTGCTTTTTGATGACTCTCCTGGTGTGCTTTCCATGGGCCATCCACATAGCCCTGCCCCAGAAGTGGAAGACATTGAGTGCACCGATGCCCAACCACTTCTGTTGCAGGATGAGGACATGGAAACACCAGCGCAGCACGTCTCTGATGATGACGAAACACAGGTGCCAACTGCTGCAGCTTTCCGCAGTGTGCAGACTGACAAGGAGGGCAGTGGTGAAGGGTGGGTGGAAGATGATGTGGAGGAGGATGACGAGGTCCTAGACCCCACATGGAATGAGGGTCATGCGAGTGACGTGTGCAGTTTGGAGGAAGAGGTGGTGGTCGCACAGAGGCACCAGCACAGCAAAAGAGGAAGCAGGTTGCAAAAGCGGAGCGAGCGTCCCCTAGACAGTACGCCTGCTACTACCCACCGAACTCAGGGACCTAGCACACCAAAGGCAGCTCAAAGGCATCCCCGGCGTGGCAGTTCTTCAGACAATGTGCTGACTACAAGACACGAGTGGTTTGCACACTGTGCAATGAGAGCCTGAAGCGAGGCATAAATGTTCTAAACCTGAGCACAACCTGCATGACCAGGCATCTAAATTCAAAGCACTTGCTGCAGTGGAATAAGTACCTCAAAATCCAAGAAAAGTCTCGGCCTGCTCCTGCTTCCTCTTCTGCTGCTGCCTCGGCCTCTTTCTCCACCTCTACAGTGCCAGTGTCACTTGCCACCCAGCAAACAGAGCATGTGACAGCAACGCCACCATGTCCACCACCGTCCCCAAGCATTTCCACACGGTCCCATGGAAGATTACAGCTCTCCATCTCCCAAACACTGGAGAGAAAGAGGAAGTACCCCCCTACCCACCAGCGATCCCTGGCCCTGAATGCCAGCATTTCAAAATTCCTGGCCTTTGAAATG
>BLSH010370312.1:901038-917644 GCA_018402905.1 Glandirana rugosa | reverse complement strand
ACCGAACGTCAATTTTCATGCCATTCCGATTCTTTTCACACAATGTCTCGAATTGACCCCGCATTTGCCACACCTGATGTCCTTCCGCTGACCTCATCGGTGTCTTACCTACCCAGATGGGTGTCGGACCACACACCTCTGGCAATAGATCTCCTCCTTCTACCAGCACATGGGCCTACTATGTGGCGCATGGGCCCACTATGGCTAGAGGATGAGATTGTGCAGAGGTCATGCAGGAAGGACATAGTGGATTACTGGAGACTTAATAGAGGGTCTATTGACTCCTCAAATGTTTGGGAGGCATCCAAGGCTGTACTAAGAGGTGCCTTTATGGATATAACAGGTGTTCTGCGTAAAAACGCTATACATTGCACCAATGAATTGGAGGAGGCAATGGTGACTGCGGAGGCAGATTATGTGGCATACCCTGACCCCTCTAACCGTGAATTATGGCTGGCTAGACGCAGGGAATATGAACTTAAATTGTTGGACCTGACCCAAAAACGTATGTTACAGGTGACGCAGAAAATATTTGAACATGGTAATAAGGCTGGGCGACTATTAGCTTATCTAGTCAGGCCGGACCACACTCCCATCTCTATTCCCCGAATTCTAACGTCCCAGGGAGGGATTAGTGATACCCCACAGGACATTGTGCACACATTTCTGTCCTTTTACAAAGATCTATATGCTACAAGGGCTCACTATCTAGATGAGCACCTGACCGAATATTTAGCTCTAGTCCCCATTCCACATTTATCTGATCAAGAGACTGAGGACCTAGAGGGCCCCATAACGGTGGAGGAAATTAAACGGGCAATTTCACAACTTCCGAATCACAAATCCCCAGGCCTAGACGGTTTCCCGGCGGAATGGTACAGAACGTTTAGTACATTGCTTAGCCCTCTCCTTCTTAATACGTACAATGAAGCATTAAAAAGAGGTGTCCTCCCCCCCATCTATGAGGGAAGCATTGATTGTGCTGCTGCTGAAGCCTAGAAAAGACCCACTACTCTGACTCTTATCGTCCTATATCCCTTATCAATGTGGATGTTAAAATCCTTGCTAAAGTGCTGACCAATCGTATCAATTTAGTAATTGAAAAGCTGATAGGATGTGACCAGGGAGGCTTTATACCGGGTAGGTCAACCAGAATGAATATACGTAGACTTTTTCATAACCTGCAATACCCACATGAGTGTACACCCACTAGGGTGATAGTGTCACTTGACACAAAAAAAGCCTTTGGCAGTGTACAATGGCCCTACTTGTTTAATGTTTTAGAGAGCTACGGATTTGGTCCACGCATGATATCCTGGATCAAACTCCTTTACTGCTCTCCGTCAGCCCATATTAGGGTTAACTTCAGGGTGACGGAGGCATTCCCTATCACCAGGGGAACCAGGCAGGGATGCCCTTTATCCCCTCTCCTGTTCGCCCTAGCCATGGAGCCCCTTGCCATCCAAATCCGTGAAACTCCACAAATAAAAGGCCTCCCTATGGGGACTATAGAGGAGCGTATTTCACTATATGCTGACGACACCCTGGTGTATCTAGCCGACCCACATGACTCTCTCAAAAACCTACTGTCCATTATCAACACCTTTGGGGATTACTCAGGCTTTAGAGTGAACTGGGAAAAGTCTACCCTCTTCCCCCTAGACCAAGAGGCCGTACCCCTGATCTATGCAGGATCGGAGCTACAGGTTGTCTCTTCCTTTCGATACTTGGGCGTGACGGTACAATTACCTCTCTCTAAGTATATTGTGAATAATCTATGTCTCTTACTAAATCAACTACAGGAACACACCAAACGTTGGATGGACCTGCCATTGGATCTTATGGGTAGAGCCAACCTCATTAAGATGAGCTATCTCCCCCAAACTGCTTTATGTTTTGGCCAATGCCTCGCGCAAAATTCCAAAATCTATCTTTAAACGGATTGATTCTATCTGCACTACGTTCCTATGGCGGGGTAGTCCACCGAGGATCGCCCTAGAGACGCTTCGACTCCCCTCCCATTTAGCCGGCCTAGCCTTCCCCAACTTTTTACCTTTATTATCTGGCCTCGCAACTGGTCTCCATACATGACTGGCTACACCCCACTGATAATAACGCATGTACTAGCACGGAGGGGGCCATTATCTCTTCTATGGAGATGTTACATAACGTGATTTATAGGGATTGTGTCCCTGATAGACCCGGGGTGACAATAATACGCATGTCCCTCTCTCTCTTTAGGTTGATTAAAAATAAATACGCCCGGGAATCTTGGAGTGCCTCATCGAACATGCCTCTATGGTTTAATAGCACTCTTAACCACTTTAAGACCGAGCCTCTTTTTGGAGTTTGGAGGTTATCAGTTAAAAACAGGTTTTTTTTGCTATAAAATTACTTAGAACCCCCAAATATTATATATTTTTTTTTTCTAAGACCCTAGAGAATAAAATGGCGGCCATTGCAAAACTTTATGTCACACCGTATTTGCGCAGCAGTCTTAAAAGCGCGATTTTTTTAAAAAAAATTCAGTTTTTTGAGTTAAAAAATAAGACAACAGTAAAGTTAGGTCAATTTTTTTCCATATTGTGAAAGATAATGTTACGCCGAGTAAAATGATACCCATGTCATGCTTCAAAATTGCGTCCGCTCGCGGAATGGCGACAAACTTTGCAACATAAAAATCTCCATTGGCGACATTTAAAAAATTCTACAGGTTAGCATTTTTGCGTTACAGAGGAGGTCTAGGGCTAGAATTATTGCTCTCACTCTAACGATCGCGGCGATACCTCACATGTGTGGTTTGCACACCGTTTTCATATGTGGGCGGGACTTACGTATGCGTTCGCTTCTGCGCGCGAGCTCGCAAGGACGGTGCGCTTTACATTTTTTTTTTTTTTTTTTAATTATGTATTTTACTTTTTCATTTTTATTTTTACAACTTTCTTTTTTAAAAAAAAAATTTTGATCACTTTTTTTCCTATTACAAGAAATGTAAACATTCTTTGTAATAGAAAAAAGCATGCCAGGACCTCCAAAATATGAGATCTGGGGTCAAAAAGACCTCCGATCTCATTTTTACACTTAAATGCATTAAAAAAAAAAAAATTTTGAAAAAAATGGCAGGGGGAAAAAAAAAAATGTCCCCTTTAAGAGCATTGGGCGGAAGCTACTTGTGACGTAGCTTTCGCCCAGCCATGTTATGGAGCCGGGTGAACGGCTTCAGCCGCTCACTCGGCTCACGGACACTGGGGGGGGGGGGGGGGGAAGGACGCGATCATGACCGGAAAGCAGCGGGAGGGGGGGGCACCTCTCCCGCCGCTGATAAAAGTGATCTCGCGGCGAATCCGCCGCTAAGACCACTTTTATCTGACGCAGAATCGCCGGCTGTAAAAAAAGATACCGGGGTTATGGTAGCTATCTGCTACCATAACAACGGTATTCCACTTCAAAGTACCGCCGTCAAACGACGTACGGCGGTCCGGAAGTGGTTAATGAGCTAGAAGCTATCATGGACCCGATTAGGTGGTCCTCTAGGGGAGTTAAGTACCTGTGTCACCTTTATGATGCACAGGGCCTTAAACCCTTCTCACAACTACAACAGGGGTTCGATCTCCCGAACTCTCATATATTTTACTACTACCAGCTGAGACATGCGGTGAAGGCACAATTTGGCACCCAGGACAACCCACTTCATATGCCCCCACTAGAAAAACTACTAAGAGACCCTGCCACCACTAAACTTATCTCGACCTACTATATGTCCCTGATTACAGACTCTAACCCTAGATTTAGGAATGCCCAAACCAAATGGTCGAATATAGATGCACAGATTACTGAGGAGGACTGGTCGGAATTCATTGACACTTTTAAATCATCGGTTATTTCATCCAAAGACCGAGTTATTCAAATCAAGGTCTTCCACCAGTCCCACCTCACTCCATATAGACTCTATAAAATGAGCTTAACACCCACGGACACGTGCTTTAGGGGATGTGGTCAGCGGGCAGACTTTATGCATTGCTTCTGGGCATGCCCTATGGTACAGCACTTCTGGAGGGAGATTGGCTCCTTCATTTCGTCATCTTTGGGCCTCCCCAACATTATTAACCCCAAGAACTGTCTCCTAGGCATTTTCGGGGACCTATCCCTGTCGGCCTCGACAAAGAGACTTTTGCGTATCCTCTTTTTCTACGCAAAGAAGGCTCTTCTGTTGACGTGGAAGGGCTCGAAAACGCTGAATAAAATGATGTGGCTGAAACTGATAAATGCCGTTATATAAAATTACATTTGATGCTAGGAAGAGAAGCAGAGGATTCCATAGGATCTGGGGAAGCTGGTTGGCCAGTCCCCTTACACTATGTCCCCCTTTGCCATGATGACCCTCACTGGTTAATGTATTTGAACCGGATCTATCCTCTATGTACTAGGCTACTAGTATTGGATTTCGCTAGGTTCTAGGCGGACCCTGTCCTGGTCAGCTGGGAGTGTACATCTGAGCCAAATGCTGATTATTATACGTCTGGAAAACTTTATGGATAAATGTATAATTTGTTAACACTGTGCACCTACTGGTTCAACTTGATGCCCGCTGGGCTGTTGTTGTTTCTATGTTTGTATGTCTTTTATAATTAATAAAAATATCTTAAAAATAAGACAACAGTAAAGTTAGCCCAATTTTTTTGTATATTGTGAAAGAAGATGTTACGCCGAGAAAATAGATACCATACATGACACGGTTGAAAATTGCGCGCACTCGCGGAATGGTGACAAAGTCCGGTATTTAAAAAGTTCCCTAGGCGAAGCTTTAAAATTTTTTAGCGGTTACCAGGTTAGAGTTGCAGAGGAGGTCTTTTGCTAGAATTATTGCTCACACTCTGGCGATCGCAGCGATACCTCACATGTGTGGTTTGAACACCGTTTTCATAAGCGGGCGCAACTTACATATGCGTTTTCTTTGCTGCGCGAGCTCGTGGCGATTCATATCTTTTTTTTTTTTTAATTTTATTTTTTTATTTTTAACACTGTTCCTTTAAAAAAAAAAAAAAATCTGATTACTTTTATTGCTATCACAAGGAATGTAAACATCCCTTGTGATAGTAATATGTGGTGACAGGTACACTTTTTGGAGGGCCGGAGGGGGTCTAAAAGACCCCCCATCCCTCCTTTGCACTTCACAGTATTCAGATCGCCAAAAACGGCGATTCTGAATACTGTAATTTTTTTTAAATTGGCGCCGTTAGCCACCGTGTAAACCGGAAGTGACATCGCTTCCGGAATTTGCCGAAGGAGAATTGATCGGAGCCGATTACGGCTTCTGTCAGGTCTCCTTCCAGCCGGCGGACGCGGATCGTCGCTCCGGTCTCCCGGTGGGACGGGAGGCCGGAGAAGAGCGGCGGGAGGGAGGGGGATGTCCCCTCCCGCCCCCCTGGGGTAACGACGGAGCGGCTCCTGAGCCGGATTGGTCATTACCCCTGGATAGCCGACCGCCAGCTCTAAAAAATGATACCGGGATATAGCCTGCAGGTGCAGGCTATGTCCCGGTAGAGCCACTCAAACCCGACCGCCGCCTATTTACGGCGCTGGTCGGGAAGTGGTTAATGTGAAAAGAAGAAACCACCTTCGGGCGCAAGACCGCCTTGTCCTTGTGCAAGACCAAGTAAGGAGACTTGCAGGACAACGCTGCCAACTCAGACACCCGCCTAGCGGATGTAATGGCCACCAAGAAAGCCACTTTCTGCGACAGCAATTATAAGGGAATATCCCTGATCTTCTCATATGGTGGCTTCTGCAGCACAGAAAGCACCAGATTCAAATTCCACAGTGCCATAGGCGACCGTACCTGAGAAGCCACATGTCACACCCCTTATACAAATCAACGAATGTGACGCCAAAGGCCGCTGAAAGAGAATCGCCAGAGCCGAAATCTGACCCTTAAGCGCACTCAATGCCAATTTTTTATCCAGGCCCTGCTGCAAAAAAGTCAGGACCCTGGACACAACGTAAGAGCGGGGGTTCCAACCCCCCGCCTCACACGAGGCAATATAGGCCTTCCAGGTGCGATGATAAATCTTGCGCAAAGTACACTTGTGCGCTTTTAGCATGGTAGGGATCACGGATTCAGCGACACCCCTATCCCTCAGCAACTGGGACTCAATAGCCAAGCCGTCAAAGCCAGCGAGGGTAAAGCAGGGTGCAAGATGGGCCCCTGAGACAACAGATCTTCGCGCAGCAGAAGATGCCAGGGACCATCTGCCACCATTCGCACCACGTCGGCGTACCACGGACGCCGAGGACAATCCGGAGCCACCAGGATCATCGAAATCCCCTCCGCTTCCACCCTGCGCAGTAGCCGCGGTAGAAGCTTGATGGGAGGATAGGCGTACAGAAGACGATACCGACCCCAAGGCGCTACCAGCGCGTCCGTGGCGACCGCCAACGGGTCTCTCGTCCTGCACACAAACTTTTCACTTTGTGGTTGAACCGAGACGCCATGAGGTCCACATCTGGCGTACCCCACTTGTGGCAAATCTGGTTGAACACTTCTGGATGAAGGGACCATTCCCCCTGATCCAGCGTCTGGCAACTGAGGAAGTCCGCCTGCCAATTTTCTACGCCCGGAATGTAGATGGCGGAGATCGCCGGCACGTGAAGTTCTGCCCATCGCAGAATGAGAGCTGCTTCCGCAGCCGCTGCCGAGCTCCTCGTTCCGCCCTGATGGTTCACATATGCCACTGCTGTGGCATTGTCCGACTGAACCCAAATCGGGAGGCCGTGCAACCTTAGGCAGAGCCTGATTGCCCTCAGCTCCAGCACATTGATCGGAAGGCGAGATTTCTGCGCCGACCAGCGGCCCTGAGCAGACAACTGCCCCAGGACCCCCCCCCCCCCCAGCCCGATAGGATTAGAGCCGGGCCCGAAGCCACCATGTCAACGACCCTCTGGTCTGAGGATCCAATCTGATCGACCGGTCTAAGGACAGTGGGGACTTGTCCCACCGAGACAGAATCGCTCGTTGAAGGAGCAGAGTGTGACTCTGGGCGTAAGGTACCGCCTCGAAGGCTGAAACCATGAGCCCCAACACCCGCATACAGAGCCGTAAGGAGGACAACCGGCGTGACAGCAGGGTACGCACCGCTACTTGTAGTGTCAGTAACTTGGCCGGAGGCAAGAACCTCTTCGCCTGCTCCGTGTCCAGAATCAGACCCAGATATTCCAGGCGAAAAGACGGTGTCACTGTCGACTTCTGCAGATTGATCAGCCAGTCGAAGTCCCTTAAGGAGTAATGGTGATAGCCACATTGTCCTCCAGAGCCGAAGCAGACTCCGCTCTCAGGAGCAGGTCGTCGAGGTATGCCACCACCGCGATGCCCCTCTGCCTCAGTAGCGCCAGCACCGGGGCCACCAACTTGGTGAACACCCGAGGAGCCGAGGCCAGACCGAAGGGAAAGTGCCACGAATTGGTAATGAAGGTCTCCCACCGCAAATCGCAGGAAGCGCTGGTGCCGGAAACAAATGGGAACGTGGAGGTACACGTCCCTGATATCCAGGGATGCCATGAAGTCCCCTTGGTGCAGAGTGGCCACGACCGGACAGATTCCATCCAAAATTTTCACGCTCTCACAAAGTGGTTGAGCATCTTCAGGTCCAGAACTGGCCTGACCCCCCCCCTTTTTTGGGGACCACGAATAAGTTTGAGTAGAAACCGTGAAACCTCTCAAACTGAGGTACCGGCACTATCACCCCCTGGTTGGAGAGTGCCTGAACAGCCCTGAAGAGGGCCTCCCGATGCCCCTGAGGGAGTCTCAACTTCGATGGGAAGAACCTGTCTGGGGGTAGAGTGCGGACACCACTTCCTGCAACCCAACGGTCGGAAATGCGAGCAGTCCACCTGTCTGCGAACCCCAGAAGCCATCCCCACACCCTAAGTTCGGGTGGGGGAGCCCCATCATGCAGAGGAGGGCTTGTCCTCTGTCTTTTCGTTCTTGCGCTGCCAGGGTCGCTTACCAGCCCCTGCGGCAGGCTTGCCGGGCCTCAAGCCCCTGCCCGCTGCGCCAGGGGCATGAAAAAACCTCTTCTGACCCGAAGAGACAGGACCCTACTTGCGGCGGAACTCCCGCCGCATGGGCTCCGGGAGGAAAGTACACTTCCCCCCAGTGAAATCTTTGATGATTTCATCCAACTGTGGTCCAAAAAGACGACCACCCTGAAAGGGAAGATCCGCAAGACCTTTTTTAGACGCGTGGTCACCCGACCCACGAACGTAACCAGAGAACCCGTCTGCTAATGACTGCAAAAACAGATATTTTTGACAGCATGGGAAGCAGGTCCAGAGCTGCATCACACAGGTACAGAATACCCTGAAACATAGGTTCTGCCTTCTGTGATGCCTCAGGTGTCCTGCCGTAGCCCAAATCACTCTGCAGCGCTGCCATACATTCGGACAAATATTGCGCCGCCAGGGCCGGCCGCATGGCTGATCCTGCCAAGAGGAAAAGCGCCTTTAACACTGCTTCCGTCCGCCTATCGGCTGGGTCCTTAAACGAAGGCGACCCTTCCAAAGGAATGGTCGTTGCCTTGTTCAGGCGAGCCACCGGAGGGTCCACTGTGGGGGACGCCCACTTCTTCACGAAACCATTTTCAAAGGGATAGCGTATCGCAAAGCGTTTAGGTAGGGCGAAGGAATTTTGCGGACGCTGCCATTCCTGATAGACCAAATGGTCAAAGAATTGATCATAAGGATAAGCTTTTGGCGGCCTAGCAGACCCACAAACATATGCGGATGCTTGCGACTCCCCAGCTGGGTCCAGTCGCAGGGACGCACGGATAGCAGAGATCAGTGCAGTCACTAGCACTTTTTCGTGCGCAAACCGAGGCCCCCTGGTCCTCTTCTCCATCTGAAGGGACTAGTTCACCCTCTGAGAGTTCCACAGGGGTCCCCGTGACCCCCAAAGTCATTTCCGGTTCGGATTCTTCCCCTGAAGGAACAAGGGTGAGGCGGGCGTTTTTTAGGGGCCCCCAGAGCATTGCTCGGCCCCACCCGGGGAAGGAATTCCCCAAACACTGCTCTAAGCTGGTCCAGGGACACAAGGGTCCCTAGCGCAGGTTGCGCTGCCGCTGACTCCTCCCCAGAAGGATCTGCAGGGTCATCTGCCATCGCACCACCGAAACCGACAGTCAATTCAGAAAAAAAGATCCGACACCCCCACAGTACAGCCCCACCACCGCCCCACAGAACGCCAGGGAGACCCCAGGAGGACTGCACCCACCGCTACCGACACCCCAGGGAGAGCCCAACTATACTTGCTGTTTTGTGCCCACAAACGCTGCTCCCAGCAGGAGTGCTAAAGGACCGCCAGTCAGAAGCTTGCGCCGTCTGTGTCAGCTGTCCCAAGTGAAAAGGAAAGTGAAAAATGGCAGCAGCACATTTTACACTGCTCCAGAGACATTCAATATGGCCGCCAAGACCGTTCACAAGAGGCCAAAGCCTGTGTACAGGCCGTGACTACAGCAAAATGCCCGCCGCTGGCACTAGAGGGAAACCCTCAGCAAAATGGCCGCGATACGGTAAAATGGCGGCAGATCGCCACATGGCGGTGAAAATCGCACAGATGCGTTTTTTAGCGGGGCGCGGTGCGGGGGGAAGAGGGGGTGGGCGGCAAGGACACCCAGGATGGTACTAGCCCAGCGACTACCCTCCACCGGTCTGGACAGAAAACACTAAAGTACGCCCCACAGCCCCCCCCTCCGCGCCCCTAGGGGGGAAGAGAGGGGGTCACTCACCACTCCGACGGGCATAGCGGGTCGCCACCCGGTCGCAGACCTTCCTCCCCAACCAGGAAGGGATGCTGCAGGCCAAAGCCCCTAGACAGGAACCGAGTCCGGTCACTGGGCGCAAGTGGGGGTCACCCACTGGCCGCCCGCACGGAACGAGCACGATGCGGTGGGCCCCGTCACAGCATAGGACTGGCTCACATCGGGCGGCCGTGCTGGGGAAAGTGCAGGATTCTAAAGATCCTCTATGCCCCAGCCGGCTTCTTGATAGCAGTCTTCATCAGATAGCTTGAAAAAAATAAAAAAGCGGTAGGAAAAAATCTGAACCGCAGGTCCCATAAGGGGGCCAGGTCTAACTCCTTGCACTAGGCATATTAAAACGGATATGCTAAGCAGAGCAGGAGGGTTATATGGGAGAGAGAAGACGGCCCCCTGGGAGGGGCCAGCTTGCTTTCTTTCTTTTTGCCTAGTTAACTCCTAGTAGGATGTGCATATAACCCCACATGTCAATGAGGGCTGCGTCTGTTAGTGAACGGAAGAGAAACATTCGCTCTGATAGTGTGAGCCAGCTTCATGAGCAACATTTTCCCTACAACACCCCCCACAGAATACGGAAGACGACACCAGAGGAAATTAGAAGAGATACAAGCTTCTATTGCCGCCAATGCCCCTCCCAACCTGGCCTGTGCATCCGAGATTGTTTCAGAATTTATTACACATCTGTCAGATATTAGTTCCCCTTGTTTTTAAGATTGTCATTTCCCCATTTCAACCTTTTGGGATCATTTGCCTGCTACCATGTTTGTACCTTCAAAGTTACCTGATCCTGGCCTGTTTTACTGGTGATGTCTTTGCCTGCCGTTTTAAACCATGTTTCCGACTACCACGTGCACCAACTTTGGCCTGTTTACCGACGATGACTTTGCCTGCCGTTTTAAACCACATTTCTGACTTCCCCGTGCACCGACCTCAGCCTGTTAATTGACCATGTCTTTTGCCTGCCACTTGGACTGATCTTTTGCCCTTCTACTTTAGTACACAGGGGTCTCACATATGTGATGGGATCCAGAAAAGCACTCTGAGTAGAGAAAAACAGTTTTTGGTTTTCTGTGTTCCCAGAACAGGGTCTGGTTTCCCGGAGGCTTTAAAGAGATTTGGGTGGGAGAAGCCTCTACCCCTGTCCCCCTGGCCCTAAGCTTGATGGTCCTTCATGCTGCCTGGACCAATACTTTGGCTGTGCTGACCATATCGCTGCCTGTAATGACACAGAACTTTCTGGACCATGTTTCTTCCTGCTGCCTGGACCAATACTTTGGCTGTGCTGACAATATTGCTGCCTGTAATGACCCAGGACTTTATGAACCGTGTTTCTTCCTGCTGCCTGGACCAATACTTTGGCTATGTTGCCCATATCTCTGCCTGCTGCCTCTACTGATTATGGACAGTATTTCTGCATGGACATCTCTGCCTGCTACCTGGACCAATGTTTTCACTGTGTTTTGGCTGTGCTGACAGTATCTCTGCCTGCACAAACTACGGACAGAATTATTGTCTGCTGCCTGGACTGATGCTCTCCCCTGTGGACCACTGATCTACTACAACCACAGGTAATCTTTTGTTATTTGGTATGTACATGCTATGAATTAGAAATATGAAGGGCCTTTAAAAATGTGATCGGTAGTCAGAAAATGATATGTGTAATTTATGCTCCTAGAACGCTTGAAGGTGCTACTTCAATGTTGGGCCTCTGTTTGTAGCCTGGCTGTGTAAAAGTCTCACACATGTGGTATCGCCATACTCAGGAGGAGTAGCAGAATGTATTTTGGGGTGTCATTTTTGCTATGTACATGCTATGTGATAGAAATGTCTTATAAATGGACAACTTTGTGTAAAAAAATATGCGGTTTCATTTTTTCCCACATATTCCAAAAACTTCTGGAAAAAGAATGAACCATTCAAAAGACTCATTATGCCTCAGATTATACGCTGGGGTGTTCAAAAATTAGGTCCTTTTGTGGGCAATTCCATTGTCCTGGTGCTCCAAGGCCTTTAAAAGTGTAATAGGTGGTTGAGAAATGAGATGTGCAATTTATGCTTGTAGAACGCCTGGAGGTGCTACTTCAATGTTGGGCCTCTGTATGTGGCCAGGCTGTGTAAATGTCCCACACGTGTGGTATCGCCATACTCAGGAGTAGTAGCAGAATGTGTTTGGGGGTGTAATTTGTGGTAAGCATATGCCATGTGAGAGAAATAACCTGTTACAATGATAATTTTGTGAAAAAAGAAAAAAAAATCGTAATTTTGCAAAGAATTGTGGAAAAAAATTAAACCGTGAAAAAACTCAACATGCCTCTTACTAAATACCTTGAAATGTCTACTCTCCAAAAGGGGATCATTGGGGGGGTATTTGTAGTTTCCTAGCTTGTTAGGGTCTCGAGAAATGAGATAGGCCGTCAGTACATCAGGTGTGATCAATTTTCAGTGATTGGCACCTTAGCTTTTAGACTCTATAACTTTTACACAGACTAAATAATATACACTAATTTGGGTTAGTTTTACCAAAGATATGTAGCAGTATACATTTTGGCCCAAATTAATGAAGAAAAATGACTTTTTGCTAAATTTTACAGTACAAACTTAAAAAAAAAAGTGTTTTTTCAAAATTTTTGGCTTATATTGCAAAAAAATAAAAAAAAACCCAGCGGTGATTAAATACCACCAAAAGAAAGCTCTATTTGTGCGAAAAAAATGATAAAAATGTTGTTTTGGTATAGTGTAGCATGACTGAATAATTGTCACTCAAAGTGTGAGAGCACTGAAACCTGAAAATTGGTCTAGGCGGGAAGTAATAAAAATACCTGGTATTAAAGTGGTTAATGCATTCTATTGAGGCTTTGCAATAACTTTAATTGATAAAGACGCAGCGCAAAACTATATTGGTGATTTTACAACATGGCATGTGTGGTATCCAATTACCTGGCATAACATCATCTTTATATTTTAGCAATAATAATGAGTATTGCATTATGTTTGTGTTCATTAACATCCAATAAAGTGTATTCCTTTCAGAATTTTTTTTTAAAAATGGGTGTGCAAATACCGCGTGACAAAGTATGGCAACAAACACCATTTTATATTACAGGGCCTCTGCATAATAATTTTTTTTTGGAGAGTCCAAGTTATTTTTTCCCAAGAATAAAGGTGAAGGGTTTGGCAAAATGTCCCCACCACCTATGGGATTGTGACATACAATCAAATTAATAAAGATTATTAAAAAAATATATATATATATAATACTTACCTATAATTGGATGATCGGTATAGCAGTTGCCAGTCAAGTGAGTGGGTACCTATATAAAGGAATTAAATGCGTCATTAGATCAGACGGAGAGAAGAACAGAAGACAGCTCGTCACGGTCCGACATTATGGAGCCCTTCCTGCTAATGATGATGGAGAGGGCAGCCCCTGCTGAAGGGGACAAATGGATGCGGCACTGTCTCTCCTTGGATATCACGGCTACTGTGTTTGGATCACGGGTTTCTCAATCGCAACCCCCCGGTCCAGGTATGGATCCTTTGGGGGCCGGAGCATCAGAGTCAGAACCTAGGACATCTTCCTCGTTCGGTCCTTCTCCTGCAGGAGGAAATTCGGGGTCGGGCGTTCACCGCCTCCTTCCTGTGTCAGTTCCGCCTTCTGTCGGCGTCACTTCGGGTCCGCCTGTGGATGACAACATCTCTTCATCCCCCAGTTCCTCTTGATGGACAGGGTGATGACTCAGCGCGGCCTGGAAGGAGGTACAAAAGACCTTGTAGGTTTGAGTCCCCGGTCAGTCATATTACTAGGGAGAGACGTAAAAAACGTAAAACTTTTTTTAATAGCTCTGCATTTATTCAGCCTATAGATATGGTTATATCTGATCTCCCTGATGTTGCTGTTACTCAAAATAGAATGCATAGCTTATCTGATTTGAACTCTTTTATAGCTGATGTTTTTAACCACTCTGAGGTTACTATGGTTTCAGATACTGGACGCAAATCGATGGATGTGGATGAGATGGCATTGCAATCATTGCCGAGGGAGACAATGCATCCATCGCTGTTACGAATAACAAGGGTGAGTCCACTGACTTGTCACAATTTAAAGAATTTTTTTTTACATCTTTTACTAATTTAATGTCAAAATTTCTACTTCTTTTAATCCTATTGAGAAACAGCCCCTTTTGGATTTGAGTGTGGCTCCTGTGTGGCTTGCTCCTCAAGCTGGGAATTTTCCTATCTCTTCTTCTGTTACTACGGCAACCTCATTATCTGATGTACCTATTATTCCAAGCTCATCCCAAGTTCCTGAATCTTGCAGGAAAGAAGTCATTACTTGTGAATTATCTCCTTTTCCTTTCCCTTTAAATGATGTTATCAAAGCTAAAATTTGGAAAGGCGATTATATTGACGTTCTGTCATTGCTCCCTTCCAACAAAGATTCTAAAGCTGACAAAAAGATACGGATAGGTTTGATGATGACAAACGAAGAGTGCCTCCTCGCTCGTTTAATTGGCTCCAAGGATTCTGCATCTATGCTAGTGTGTTGAGAGAAAAACGGCCTGACTTGTGCTGCGGTTTATTTCAGCATATTGAAATAATTCTTGAGGCTTATAAAAAATTTCCGGGTCTCTCGTGGTTCGCTTACGATGAATCCTTTTGCCAGAAACTATCAGTCCAGAAGTCCATGAAATGGGGTCTTAAAGATGTGTTTATGGCTGAATCTTTTGTTGCCTCAGAAACAATTTATTAAGCCTCAGTTAAATGCTCCTACTACATACAGGCGTGGAATTTGTTTCTATTTTAATGGCGGGCAATGTAAATGGCCTAACTCATGTAAATACAAACATGAGTGCAATTATTGTGCTGGTTCGCATCCGGCAGCAGTGTTTCAAAGATGTTGTCTGCTAATAATCCCGCTTCAAACAAGGAGCCCTTTCTTAAAGGTGGCCTCTCCAGTGAGGCTAATAATTATGTTGCCATGGCTCCAATGGTATCCCGATCATCGGAAAGCGTTCATTTTGCATGAAGGTTTTCTGCATGGCTTTGTTCTGCCTTCATTTGCAGGCGTCGGATGTGTAATATTTGACAATCTGCCGTCTATTGTACTTCATACTGATATTGTTCGTGAGAAGTAGATGAAAGAGGTTAATGAAGGGAGAATTGCTGGTCCTTTTTGTGAGCCACCTTTTCATAATGTTATTTTCCCCGCTGGGTATTGTACCAATGAAGGAACCATATACGTTTAGGTTGATCACCTGTCGTACCCATCAGGGCTATCTTTGAATGAAGAAATTGATCCGAGTTTTTGTTCTGTTCAATATGTTTCTTTTGATGACGCTTTAGTCAAAATTAGGAGTGTAGGTGCTTCTGCTTTGCTTGCCAAAGCAGATATAAAATCTGCGTTCCGTCTATTACCAATGCACCCATCAGCATTTAACTCTCTAGGCTTGGATTTTCAAATCAACTTTTATTTCAATAAAACATAAATTCATGCCAAAAAGTGTGCCATCATCCTAAATTGCAAAAAAGAAGAAGATTGTATGCACTACACACCGATTGGGTTGTGTCAAGTGAATACACTGGTAAGTTGGACTTTGCCGGCACTTCATGAAACTGATGGGTTTGATAAAATTGTATTTATTGGGTCATATTAAAAAACATGATGCAACATTTCATGAATAATACATGGTGATACAAAAATGAAGATTGACAATTCCACATAAATGGGGGGTGATACAAATACCGAACCACTTTACATGGATGAATATAAGAAGAGGAGGTCGACGCGTTTCGCACCACTGTGCTTCCTCAGGACCTTATTTCTCTTCAGGCTATAGGATGTAAATACAGAAATTGATATACCATTCTTTACAAATTATGATATCCAATTACAGTGATTATTCATTTTTATTATCTATATTCACCTACATTCACCATGACTGCATTGTTTGTGGTTCGCACTTCCCCAAGTGGGCTAATAAACGTCAGGGGGGCAGACATAGGGGACCCAAAATCAGGCTGATCCAGCACCAAAAATAAATCTAAATGTAAATAATAAAACATGAGCCATTGCAAGGGAAACATATATCTATATTTATATAAAAATGTATGTATGAGTGGCTATGATAGCCCAACTGTATATCATACCTAGAATTTTGCTGTGCATGAGATGGTGTAAAACCAAACATACCCTTGCATCTCTTGTTAGGTATTCTTAGCTACAGCATGACTGTAAATAACGAATCAAAAAACCGTGGGTGAAAAACCACAAAATGATAAACTAAACAGCCATGCCCCAATGTGCTAGACTAGTAAGGATATCCCTGTGAGAACGCACCTGGATTCTGTTGTTTGAACTGCCAAGATGTTGGGTTACCAGAGGGATAATGTAAGCAAGCAGAGCTCCTATCCCGGGTGACTTTCCAGGCTCCACTAGGGCGGGTTAGAGGGGGGAATGCCTCGTACAAAGAGAGTACAGTTTTAAGTCCACTAATGACCTATAGGGTCTTCGCCGAGGAACAGCCGCCAACCCCCTGTGATAGTCCTCTATGCATGGTCCATTTAGGATATGTTTATGATAGTGCATGCTGGTACCTCCTATCTCTATGGATTTATACGGTAGATACAATGGTCCATGATAACCGCATGACATGAGAGAAACATGCTCCGTAAGGGGGGAGATTGGGCGGGATCACCTCGGACCTTTCAGTGGGCCCTATCCTCGAGACGAACGAATGTAATAGGGAGACCATTGGGTTGTAGAACCGTCAAGTTTGTTGTCTTAGGTCCACGCAAGA
>BLSH010370312.1:889762-901028 GCA_018402905.1 Glandirana rugosa | reverse complement strand
TGGGGGGCCAGATGCGCATCAATCAGCCGGCTTGCGTGTTCTGTGTAACTGCCAATACCGGATACGATCGGTCGGCCAGGGGGCCTTAGGGTGTTCTTATGTGTTTTTGGTAACGCATAAAACGTGGGTACACGAGGGTTTTTAACTAAAATGGCTTCGTATGTGTCTTTGTTTATAATGCCCTGCAAATAGGCTTCACCAATTAGGTTGGTGAATTCATCTCGAAATTTTCCGAAGGCTTCCGGGGAAATGGGTGAATACCATTCCCGATTGATCAAAATCTGTAAGCACATATGCCTGTATTGATGCACATCCTGGACCACCACGTTTCCCCCTTTGTCTGACGGTTTAATGACAATCTCTTTGTTATTATTGAGATCGTGTAGGGCCTGTCTCTGTAGTGGTGTGAGATTGTCATTTGAATGATATTTGGGGACTTTGATTTTTTCTATTTCTTTAGAGACTTGCATTACAAATGCTGCTATATTAGGGTTTGTGGTTAACGGTGGAAATTTATCTGATTTTTTCTTTACAATCGTGGCTGGTTTAACAGCCACCAAAGTAGTGGATGGGGCAGTCTCAACTATATTAGGTGAAGTATCGGAGGGATCTTCAGCAATATGCTGATCAGCACTTTCATTCTCGGTTAGGAGGTCCATGAGGTCCTTCAAGGCTTGGAAGTCCCTGACCCTAAATTCCTTCCATTGTTCTTTTTGTCTCAGATCTTTTTTTCCTTTTTCTGTCCTCATCATATAGATATTTGTATGTGAGCTTTCTAGCGAAAAGATTGATGTCTTTAATGATTTCAAAAGTGTCCATATTCTGAGTGGGGCAGAACGTGAGTCCTAGACTAAGAATAGATTGTTCTGTCGGTGTTAGATTATGTGCTGATAAATTGATAATGTTTAGTCCTGTGGAGGGACCTGGTGTTGTGGCGGGATTGGCTGTGGTGGGGGTTGTGTGAGCTTGGTCACAAATGGATCTAGTGTGGCTTTGCTGTTTCTGGGAGTGCCCGTGAGAGTAGCCGGATCTAAAAAATCTCCTTCTCTCGTGCGATTATTGGGTGTGGACTTGCTAGTGTTCTTTTTGGTAGCATTGCCAGTGGCTTTGGTTTTGTGTTGTGTTGGTTCCCCATCACCATTAGAATGTGTGTGCGATTGTGATGTGTTGTCCCGATTAGGTGCTAAGTGTTCCACCTTGCGTTTCTTACCACCACCACCAAGTGAGTGCGAACGTGTACCGTCACCCTCTTTGCGTCCTTTTCGAAATTGTTGATGTCTCCAATATTCAGGTGCATTACCCTGTGACATATAAGAAAGATCAGAAACGTTAGAAGCAGTGGAAGAGTCAGATTCTCCCTCTTCATAAGTATATTCATCCCTTCCTGGTTTTTGTTTGTTTCTCCTAGGGAATCTAGGGCGTCCTCTACCTCCTATTGGCCACCTATAGGCTGAATGGTTGTTGAATGCCATTTTATCCCTAAGGAACTTGCTCTCTTTCTTCTGAATGAGATCCAAGTTGTATTTTTCAAGATATTCTTGTAGCTCCTGATTTCTGGGGGGATATTCGGTATGGGATATAAGGCTATGATGTTGTTTATAAATCTGCCCAATTTCTTCATCAACCTCTGCCATTTCTTTCTTATATTGCTCTAGGAGAATGGTAATCATTCTCCGTGAACAATCTCCGTGAACAATAGAAAAAAATCAAAGTCCCCAAATATCATTCAAATGACAATCTCACACCACTACAGAGACAGGCCCTACACGATCTCAATAATAACAAAGAGATTGTCATTAAACCGTCAGACAAAGGGGGAAACGTGGTGGTCCAGGATGTGCATCAATACAGGCATATGTGCTTACAGATTTTGATCAATCGGGAATGGTATTCACCCATTTCCCCGGAAGCCTTCGGAAAATTTCGAGATGAATTCACCAACCTAATTGGTGAAGCCTATTTGCAGGGCATTATAAACAAAGACACATACGAAGCCATTTTAGTTAAAAACCCTCGTGTACCCACGTTTTATGCGTTACCAAAAACACATAAGAACACCCTAAGGCCCCCTGGCCGACCGATCGTATCCGGTATTGGCAGTTACACAGAACACGCAAGCCGGCTGATTGATGCGCATCTGGCCCCCCACGTTTCCTCTCTACCGTCCTATGTGCAGGACACTCCTGACCTGCTGCGACGGCTTGAAGATATACAAGTACCTCCCCATACAAAACTAGTAGCCATCCATGTGGAAGCCCTGTACAGTAGTATTCCACACCATAAGGGCCTGGCAATAGTAAGGGAATTTTTATACGAACGACATCAGGATTTCCACAAACAAAATGAATTCATTCTAGCTACCCTAGATCACATCCTTAACAGAAATGTGTTCATGTTTGACGGCTCCCACTACCTCCAGGTACAGGGCGTTGCGATGGGGACATGCTGTGCCCCATCGTACGCTAACCTGTATCTGGGGGGGTGGGAGAGGATTTTTTCTGATGATTCATATGAGTCGTACCTCATTTACATTCCCCTCTGGCTCCGATACATAGATGATATTTTCATGCTGTGGTCGGGGCCAGAGGGGATGCTAGAGGAATTTTTCCAAAAGTTATCCATTAATGACTTCAACCTCCGGTTTACCATGATATCGGACAAAAGAACGATTCCGTTTCTAGATATTCAGATCTCACTAACGGATGAGGGCCAAATCACTACCACATTATATAGAAAACCTACAGCAGGGAATACGGTTTTACATGCCCATAGCTTTCATACGAAACCTTTAGTCCAGAGTATACCGTACTCACAATATTTGAGACTTCGAAGGATCTGCTCCAATGACGAATCCTTCAAAAAGGAGGCAGATGCCTTGCGTGAAAGGCTGCTTGGGAGAGGCTACTCGCGCAGCCTTTTACGCAAGGCATTTAATAAGGCATATGGCCGTAGCTGGCAGGAGGTAATGACATACAAAAATAAAAAAAGTTCGGACTCTAGAGTCCGTCTCATTACACCTTATACAAGACAGCATAGGGCCATTAGACAGGTTCTATGTAACCATTGGCATTTGCTGACAAATGACAACATTTTGAAGAAATATGTCAGAGATCATCCTGAAATTACCTACAAACGGGCACAATCCATCAAAAATAAGGTTACACAAAGCCATTTCTATGATCCAGGTGGTGGGATATGTGATCCCCCATGTGGCACATGGAAATGTGGTAGTTGCAATTTCTGCCACTGGATCTACGAAAACCAAACCATGTATCTACCCAATGGCAAGCTACACAGGGTGCAACACTTTGTAGACTGCCAAACTATTGGTGTGGTCTATATAATGTTCTGCGAATGCGGAGCATTTTATATAGGCAAAACTAAACGCCAATTCTGGCGACGCATCAAAGACCATATTTATTATGGTAATAAAAATATACTATCAACACCAATAGGGAGACACTTGGGCTTAAAACACAACAATAGCACTGAAGTGGTCCGATTCGCTGCCTTAGAAAGGATCTTAGAAAACCCTAGAGGGGGAGAATACGATAAGATCATACTCCAACGCGAAACACGTTGGATATACTCCCTCAAAGCTACCGAACAACCTGGCCTTAACGAATCGCTCAGTTACAAACCCTATCTATAGTATACACATTTAAACTCTATGTTGGTGCCGGCGCCTCCTGCCTGCTACCACAACAATAAATCGGTTCTTTTTCTGGTTGAGAATATCCCTCTCTTGACATTTATCACCAGTTATACCAACTAGAGACATACCCCCTTGTATATATAAAATATTACATATATGTTATAACGGAATATGTTTTGTATATACTTTCTTGTCCACATTGTGTTTCTTTTCTTTTAGTGTTTTTCTTTTGATTATTATAGAATTTGGACTGCGTGTGGTTTTGTGATTCGCTTTCCCCTTCATCGGGTGCGCGTCATATGGGGCAGGCATATGTGTCTCACACACCCTCTAGGTGTGTTGTGAATGGGCTCTGGGCGGTTGCCACATCTGGGGAAGTCTTGACAATCTTGTCTCGGTCTCCTCCCATCTGATGGCGCCTGCCGTCTTTGCCCTTCCTTGCAGACGGCGTGCTCGCCATTGAGCATGCGCCGCCTGCTGAGACGCACGTCGCGCCGCGTGTGGGCGTCGCAGCCTAGTGACGTCATACGGCGCCCGGCGGGGCGGCGCACACGCGGCGCGATGGGGGATAAAATTCAGGTGATTACTGGATATCCCAGAAGCGGCTCCTTGTCGGCGGTCGGGGGACACTATCAGGAGATACGTACCAGGTAAATCCTATACAAATACTATCACGTACGACCATGGAGGATAGAGATACCTAAATATGCCATCTATGTTACCAGGTACTATTGGCGTACTGTACTCTCTTTGTACGAGGCATTCCCCCCTCTAACCCGCCCTAGTGGAGCCTGGAAAGTCACCCGGGATAGGAGCTCTGCTTGCTTACATTATCCCTCTGGTAACCCATCTTGGCAGTTCAAACAACAGAATCCAGGTGTGTTCTCACAGGGATATCCTTACTAGTCTAGCACATTGGGGCATGGCTGTTTAGTTTATCATTTTGTGGTTTTTCACCCACGGTTTTTTGATTCGTTATTTACAGTCATGCTGTAGCTAAGAATACCTAACAAGAGATGCAAGGGTATGTTTGGTTTTAAACCATCTCATGCACAGCAAAATTCTAGGTATGATATACAGTTGGGCTATCATAGCCACTCATACATACATTTTTATATAAATATAGATATATGTTTCCCTTGCAATGGCTCATGTTTTATTATTTACATTTAGATTTATTTTTGGTGCTGGATCAGCCTGATTTTGGGTCCCCTATGTCTGCCCCCCTGACGTTTATTAGCCCACTTGGGGAAGTGCGAACCACAAACAATGCAGTCATGGTGAATGTAGGTGAATATAGATAATAAAAATGAATAATCACTTGTAATTGGATATCATAATTTGTAAAGAATGGTATATCAATTTCTGTATTTACATCCTATAGCCTGAAGAGAAATAAGGTCCTGAGGAAGCACAGTGGTGCGAAACGCGTCAACCTCCTCTTCTTATATTCATCCATGTAAAGTGGTTCGGTATTTGTATCACCCCCCATTTATGTGGAATTGTCAATCTTAATTTTTGTATCACCATGTATTATTCATGAAATGTTGCATCATGTTTTTTAATATGACCCAATAAATACAATTTTATCAAACCCATCAGTTTCATGAAGTGCCGGCAAAGTCCAACTTACCAGTGTATTCACTTGACACAACCCAATCGGTGTGTAGTGCATACAATCTTCTTCTTTTATTTCAATAAGTTTCTCCCTATGGGTGTTCACTTTCTTGTCACTATTTTGAATTATTTCCATCTTTTGTGGAATGGGTGGTTAGCTACCGTTCAGGTTCACACAAGCTGCTTCATTACCTTGATGATGGAAGACAGAAGAGGCAGGTATTGCTGAACGTGACACCACATCCCATGTATAATGTGAAATCGCAAAAAAAGGGAGAGGATAGGAAAGTGGGACTTTAAAGGCTGTCATTATTTTTCCCAAACAGGAAGTGCACTACAGTGAAATATTCTTAAAACCCATATTTATTGTGGTATACTAAAATATACATATACGCTTAACAACATATTGTGCACACAAAAGACCAAAAGGTACAGATAATACAATATCAGAAAATATGCTGATATTGTATTATCTGTACCTTTTGGTCTTTTGTATGCACAATATGCTGTTTGGGAAATATAGTGACAGCCTTTAAAGTCCCACTTTCCTATCCTCTCCCTTTTTTTTGTTGCGATTTCTCATTACCTTGATGTCTTTATTTATTGGTAAATCAGATTCTGCGGACTGTTTATATCTTTTTACAGAGTTCAGGATTGTCTGTAGGGAATTTGGTATTCCTTTAGCGGAAGAAAAACTGGATTATCCTACTTGGATTTTTTAGGAATCCAACTTGATACCGTTGCTATGGAATTAAGGTTATCGCTTGAGAAAATTGTTAAAATCCAGAGGTTGTTGAATTTCGTTCTGGATAGAGCTAAAGTTCACTTGAAGTTGTTACAGTCATTGCTAGGTTGGCATGCATTTGCATCCAGAATTATGCCTATCGGTAGGATTTTCTCTAAGCGACTTTATATGGCTATTTCGGGTTTTTCTTCACCGTATCACTTTGTGAGAATTTTGAGTAATATTATAGACAAATTATGAGTTTGCTTATTGCACAATAACAGTTGTTCGCTTTGGCAACACCCATTTTGTCGCGCTTCTGCTTTGGATCTACATACTGATGCTGCTGGATCATGTGGGTATGGAGCATATTGAGATGGTCATTGGTCAACAGCTTTGTGGCAAGATAAGTGGAAAGAGAAAGGTTTGACATCTAATATTGTTCTGTTGGAATTGTTTCCAGTACTGGTAGCTCTGGAACTGTGGGGTGTTCATTTTGTGAATCGCCGTATAATGCTTTCTTCTGACAATAGAGTCGTCGTCTTCACTATAAATTGCTTGTTGTCAAAATCTTTGCCTGTGATTGCGAATCTGCATCAGATTGTTTTTAAATGCTTAGTTTTTAATATTTAGATTAAAGCTCAATTTGTGCCTGGAGTTGACAATTTAATTGCAGACGCTTTATCTTGTTTACAGCTTAGAAAATTCAGGACCCTAGTTCCGGAGGCGGATCCAGTTGGTTTGCCTTGGCCGCCTCACTTATGGAATCTGGTGTGACTCTGGTCGCTGCTGAAATTAGAAGTTCAATTGCTCCATCCACGTGGGCATCATACAGTGTTGCATGGGCCTTGTGGTCTTTTTTGGTTTCTTCCAAACAATGACATGTTGAATTTTCTGAATGTTTGGTGTTATTTTTAATTTTTTTTTTATGTCATCAGCATATTCTTATTCATTTATTGTTAAGACTTTGGCTGGTGTTTCATTTTTTATGCGCATGAAAGGTGCTCAATCTTGCATGCAATTTTTTACTGTGAAACGTGCTTTAAAGGGCTATTGAAAAATACATATCGTTGCTGATTCTCGGTTACCAATCTCTGTGGATATATTAGCGCTTATTGGTTCTGCTACTACTGCTGTATGCATCTCCCCATACAAAAGCATTATTGTTCAAATTAGCTTTTTATCTTTGTTGCTTTTAGAGTGTCTGAATTGGTCTTCCGTAAAGCTGGGATTTATTTACTATTTAACCTCCCCGGCGGTGTTCCCGTGTGTGGCTCGGGGTGGATTTTCAGTACCAAGAACGGTAACCCCGAGCCACACTCGGGATTGCATTGCTGGATCCAGGCAGCGCTACTCACCTTGTCCCCTGGATCCAGCGATGTCTCCCACCGTGTCTGCGAGCTGTGTCCGCCGCCAGATGTCTCTGTGTGCCGGGCTCCGTTCCCTGCGAGCGTCGCACGGGGACGGAGACCGGCGGGAAATTCAAAAAGTGAAACACACACAGCACATACAGTACACTGTAATCTTGTAGATTACATTACTGTATGAAAACATTTCACATCCCCTTTGTCCCTAGTGGTTTGCCCAGAGCCCTGCATGCACTTTTATATTATATATGTCATTCTTTCTGCCTGGAAACATGAGAATGTCCATAGCAACCAAAAAGTGTCCCTTTACGTCAAAAGTGGTTTCTGATCAGCTAGAAAACACCGATAGTAAATAAGAATCATTTGCAGACTTGAGTGATACAGATTTTTGGGGAAATTTATCATCAGAAACTGAAAGTGACGACAGCGACAATTCTGCAAATGAGCAAATTTCAGTGTTTTTGGTTTGATTATATTATTGAATAAATTTTATTACTATTACGTTATTATTTTTGATAATTATTTTTAGTTATTTATTATATTATAATTTATGATTTTATTTTTCAAACTTTTTTTACCCGGGATGTCTACTAGACTCTTGTTTGGACAGATTTAAGTGAGTTATTCCTAAGAATTACCGGCCTACAATACAAAACGCCAAATTTTCATGCAAAATAATTGTACCGCTTTCAGCACCAAAAATCTGAAATAATCATACCGCCAGGGAGGTTAAAGTGGTTGTCAACTCCTGACAACCACTTAAACCTACAGGTAAGCCTATAATAAGGCTCACCTGTAGGGGCCCTGCATATCTCCCAAACCTACAAGGCTCAGGAGATATACAGTGTACGAGATGTGCTAAGGTCATTTCGGCACATGCGCAGTGAAGAAACGACTTCTGTGACGTTTCTTCACTGTGATCGTGCCGCGACTGGCAGTTCCTGTGCGTCACGCGACTCCGGCCAGTCACAGAGCCGGAGAACGCGGCCCCGGAAGGAAGAGGGGATGCTGCCCGCACAGGGGACATCGCAGGCTTCGCTTGCAGGTAAGTAATACATAATGGGCTACTATGCTTCGCATAGTAGCCCATTATGCATCTACTTTGCAGGGGAATGTAGAGGAAGTAAACACAATCTGGGTTTACTTCCTCTTTAAGGATGCTGTCTTGGTTTGCAGGAAGATAGTATTAAGAGCGTAGGTAGATGGAAATCCAATTGTTTTGCTTCTTACATCAGGCCTAATTCTTCCTTTTGATTTTCAGGCAACATTATTAATGTATGGATTGTCAGCCACTCGTATATATTTTGGGCCAAGAAAAGAGCTGATTTTAGGACATAAGATCCACATCTGGATTTGTCTAGTGAGTCCTTTAACCACTTAAGTACCAGAAAGATTTCCCACCTTAGGACCAGAGCGCTTTTTGTGATTCCGCACTGCGTCATTTTAACTGACAATTGCGCGGTCGTGCCACGTTGTATCCAAACAAAATTTGCGTCCTTTTTTTCAAACAAATAGAGCTTTCTTTTGGTGGTATTTGATCACCTCTGCGTCATTTCTAATCACTGCTATAAACAAAAAAAGAGCGACAATTTTGCAAAAAAAAACAATATTTCCTACTTTTTGCTAAAATACATATTTAAAAAAAATATAACAAAACTAATTTATTCATCGGTTTTGGCCAATTTATATTTCTCCTCATATTTTTGGTTAAAAAAAAAAAAAAAAAAAATTGCGATTGGCGTTTATTGATTGGTTTGCGCAAAAAACAAACCATGAGAATTAATTTCTGACGTTTTTACAATTTTTTCTTTTTTTTTTACTAGTAATGGCGGCGATCTGCGATTTTTATCGGGACTGCGATATTGGGGCGGACATGTCGGACATTTTTTACACTTTTTTGGGACCAATGATATTTATACAGCGATCAGAAATTTAAATATCCACTGATTACTGCATAAATGTCATTGGCAGGGAAGGAGTTAACCTGCAGGGGGCAGTGAAGGGGTTAACTGTGTTCCCTGGGTGTGTTCTAACTGTGAGGAGGCTGGGCTGCCAGGGGCACCAGAGATCTAACTGATCCCAGTGACAGGGATGAGTAGATCTCTGACATGCTGCCTGACAGAACGGGGAACCATCGTGTTTACATCTGCGGTTCCACGTTCTGGTCCTGTCACAGGCCATCAAGTCCGCCCGACCCGCGGCCCCGCTCAGGGTCGCCCCTTAGCCGTCGTGCACGCGAGTGACAACTATAAGCGACGATTCGCGGGACAGAGCCACGCTGTCGCCGCTTATAGCTGCTACGCAGTCAGCAAGTGGTTAAAATCCACTGGTATGGAAAATGTGGGATGACCTGGAATATTTTACGTGAAACTTTATGCTTCTTGCATGAAAGATGGCCTGTTCCACATATCCTCATTTTACACTTATCTGGAAATGGCATTGGTCATTATAATACCTTGGATTTGTTTGCTAAAATTAAATTGGATTTATTGTGTATACTGTACATGCTATTTTACCTTCCACCTGTTTGATTTTCTCAGAAATGTATCCTCGCTTGTGTCGGCTTAGCTGTTCAGAGTTGTATTAATCTTCAAGAAGATACGCAAATGCATTAATAGGTTGATGGCTAAATTCATGCCTTGCATTTTTGGTATGTCTTTTCAACATATTGACTTGGAAGGTGGTTTGGCCGGATTGTACAGGTCTGATAATATTCACCTGATATTGCTCTTGATATTTTCAACCTCGATTTGCAGACCTGTAATGAATCGGCTGTCACCCGTAGGGTGTGCCAGGCTCCATAATATGAGCCTGGCATATGGGAAGTCATGATTATCTTTAAATAATGGCTTGAGCTTTAATAGCTGAGCTACAGTTTAATATACAAGATGTGTTGGATATATTATGAGTATTTTGATTTGGTTTTAATATATTTAATTCATTTTATTAAATTATATTATTTGAAATATTTATATATACCTATAATAAAGGGCCACGGCCTATTCATACCAAGGTTCTGCAATTTATGAGTGTTTCTTTAGTTTAGCAATAAATAGTTATGTTTACAATCCCATATAGGTGAAGGGTGGGGCAAAATGTCCCACCCCACCACCTATGGGATCGTGACATACAATCAAACCAATAAATGAATTAAGGAGTATTTAATATATATATATATATATATATATATATATATATATATATATATATATATTTATTACTTACCTATGATTGGACGATCAGTATAGCAGTTGTCAGTCAACGGTACTCTTCCACCACGAGCAGGTACCTATATAAAGGAATTAAATGAGTCATTAGATCAGATGGAGAGAAGAACAGAAGACAGCGCATCCCGCCCTCCCCATCGTGTCCCTACTTATGGGGTTTTGTCCCTTTCATTGAAAAGGGGATGTTTATGGAATTGTTTTTTTATATTGTTTATATCACATGGGAAGTCATGATTATCTTTAACCACAACAGTACCTGGCACGAAAACCCCCTTCCTGTCCAGGCCATTTTTCAGCTTTCAGCGCTATCACACTTTGAATGACAATTACTCAGTCATGCAACCCCCAAAAGCACGGTCCATGACAACACCAATTTCTATTAGTACTGAAGGGTACACTATATTTGTTATATTTTTTTGTTAAGGTATTTGTAGGGGAAAAGTTACTTTCCCTGTTTTGGGGTATTCATCCCTGTGCTACCCCTCCCGCCCTACGCGACAGAAGACAAGAAGAGAGGTAGACTAGATTACTGAGTAAATTAAGGAAATATATCCATGGACGAGCACCACCTTCTCATGGCAACTGACTGTTGACGATATGACTAGCAGGTTAGTATCCATTCATTATTTATATATATATATATATATATATATATATATATATATATATATATATA